>JBBPPG010000105.1:0-49358 GCA_038091855.1 Leccinellum luteum | reverse complement strand
CGCTAGTGCTCACCCTTTACCAACTCTGACTCGTCATGCACAGGATTCACAGGCAGGCCCATCGAACAGCAACATCACTAGTATGTATAGTACCGTGACTCACATTCCTTATGCTTCAGCTTCAGACTTGGACTTGTCACGGTATCATAACACTCCCTTAATGCCTCCCCTTTTGAATACTCCTCATATTGATTGTCCTGCATATAGCACCTATGGTTCTGGGCAGATGCCCATTAATTAGGTACCACACCGCCAGTATATAAATTCACTAGTATCTATAGCCTACTAGTATCTATAGCCTACTTAATCAACAATTTGTTTGCTGTACGTCGGAACGGCCGGAGTCTGAAATCAGCTGTGTGACATTCCCTGTGAATTTGTGACGCCGAACTGGGGGTAGGTGCCGAACTGGGGGTAAGGCATAGTATTGCGTAGGACTAGACTTGTCAGTTGCTACGTAATAACCACGCTTGTCCAAAAAAAAAAGAGACATGCCAAGGATTGCTATGACAATCTGACCTAATTGGGATTCTATCACGTGACAACACGACCCACGTGATTACCGCGTCGCCCCCTCCTTGTCACTAACCAACAATGAGGATTTCCGTCGAGGACGCTCTCCCAAAAATATTTGACCAAGTACAGAATTCGCTCGCAAACCATCAAAAGAACATCGTCGCACTCCACAAAATCCACGTCGAAGCCGCTGCATTCACCGAGTCCGTCCATGGTGGCAGGAGCATCAAACTCACCGGAGAGCGCCTCTTTGAAGACACGTTCATCGACCTGCTTTTCCGCATAATCATCGTGAAAAAGGGTGTTACGCAGGCAGACAGGGTCGTCAAGTTTGTCGGCGCATACATTATTTATCTCAGCATACAAGGTGCGCTAGTTTGGCTTGCGCGTTACATAGATCGTTCTACATGTAGGATCCAGAGCCAAAAAAAGAAGACGAAGATAACGACGACGATGACGACGACGACGACGACACTACATCTACCCGATTCGTTGCACGCCTACTCAGGTTCCTCCTGAAAGGATTCGTCGCAAAGGACAAGATAGTCCGTTACCGCTGTGTGCGTATAGTCGCGGAGATGGTCAATCGCCTTGGTGAAATAGAGTACGCTCACCTCCGCGTCACCCACTGCCCCCCGTAATCCCTTCCACAGTGAAGACATCTATCAAGTCCTCAAGGGAGCCCTCATAGAGCGAGTGCATGACAAGGAAACCTTCATCCGTGTTCAAGCAGCCGTCGCCCTATCCAAACTCTGCGGCACTGAAGATATTTCCGACTTTGAAGAAGACGAACAAACAGCCATGGACATCCTTTTAGATACCCTCAGCTGTGATCCAGCCGCGTGCGTTTTATCCCATTTCCCGGTATTTCTAATCATTCTCTCCCAACAGTGAAGTTCGCCGCGCTGCACTGTTAAACATTCCGATTGCAAAACATACTCTCCCCGCAATTCTCGCCCGCACGCGCGACACCGATACTGTCATGCGTCGCCTCGTCTATTCTGCCGTGCTCGGGAAAAACTGCATGACAGAGGATGGCACCATGGGTCCTCTTCACCCACGCGTACTCACCATCGCCCAACGGGAGCTCATCATCCGGAACGGGCTTGGTGACCGTGAGCCTGCAGTCCGCGCTGCTGCGGGATCACTCCTCGGTACCTGGGTCGAGTTCGTACGTGGATCAATCAAGGACGAAGACGACACTGGTGCTTTGATGGACAACGTAGTAGCACTCTTGAGCTTATTTGACCTCCAGGAGAACACAGTCGTTGAGGACGCATTGCTAAGCATATTTGCCACGCGCGTCGACATATTCGACCAACTCGAGTTTAAAGGTACGTATATGCGCCTCACATTGGTCATACATCAAACTTATTTGGCCCACGAAACGTTCACAAGACCCATTTTGGGACACATTGAACCCCGAAAAAGCCTTCTTGGCGCGCGTATACGTGGAACACTGCATAGCTGCCGACGACCAAACAAAGTTGGAAGCGTCCCTCCCCGTCGTGACCCACCTCGCGTTCCGCATTCAAGGCGCGTATAACAAGTACCAAGAAGACCTCGATGCCTACGAACGCGACGACAATGAAAACATTGATGACTTGTTCCTCGATGCGGAGTTCGTGATCGCCGAGATGCTCAAACTCGCAATGAACCTCGACTACGGGGACGAGATTGGGCGACGGAAGATGTTTCAACTCGTGCGGGACATGATCGGGCAGGAAAGGTTGCCCGAAGGGTTGATGGTACGATGTTTAGACGTATTGAGGGCTTTGTCGCCGAGCGAGAGGGATTTGATCAGGGTCGTCGTCGAAGTGGTACATGAATTGAGAGACCGCGAGGGTGAGGGCGAAGAAGGCGGTGGGGAAAAGGAAGCAGGCGGAGAAGGTGATGAGGCCGACGAAGATGATGCAACTCCAAGCACCCCCAAGGCAGCCAAAGCGCCAAAGCCTCCCAAGCAGCTTAGCCCTGAAGAACAAGCACAGGCGGACGCGCTTGATATCCGATGCCTGTCCCTCTGTATTGGTATGCTGGAGCGCGTGAATGGGGTACGTCGACATCTTCAGCGTCAAAAATGACAACTCATGCGTGATGTATTTAGACCTTTGAGGAGAATTCGACGCTGGAAGGTATATTGGGTGAATTGATTGTGCCAGCCATTAAACGTAAGGAGCTCGTGCTCCGTGAAAAGGGGCTGGTTTGTCTCGGACTATGCTGCTTGATCGCACGCGTAGGTCTCTCCTCCTTCCTTTGCTACAGGCACGCGGTACTGAACTAGAATGCCCAGCGAATAGCTCTCAACTCCTTCCAGGTTTTCCTCACACAAGTGCAGTCCTCCCCGGAAGTACTCAGGTTGCGCGTGTTGCAGATCGTGTTTGATATGTTGATGGTGCATGAAGGGGATTTCTTAGGGAAAGGTGGCGCCGGGGTAAGTTCGGTACTGCAACGCACGCTTGACCAGAGCCAATCTGACGTATGTCCTCGTCGACGGGCCAGAGCGAACGCATCATCGAGTTCCTGCTTCACGTACTCAACGTGGAGGACGCGGAAAAGGCTCAAGCGTTGTTATGCATGGGACTGGCCAAGCTCGTATTGGCGGGGATGATTTCGGACGAGCGGGTACGTGTTTTTGTCCTTTTTTTGTCCTCGTCTATAACATTTTGCAACGATGCATTTTCTGACATGCTGTGCGTGCGCGACAGGTTTTGAAGAGTCTCGTGGTGGCCTATCTCTCCCCTGACACGGCCGAGAACCAGGAACTGAGACAGTGTTTGGCATATTTCTTCCCCGTCTATTGTTACTCGTCGAGCGTGAACCAGAATCGGATGCGTGAGGTATGTAAAGAGACAGATTTTTGCGCTGATTTTCTTTCTTAACACCCCCGGTTTCTTACCTTGGTTGTCCGACGGTAGATTTCAGTGCCGATATTCGAACAGCTCGCAGCAGCGACGCGTGAGTTGGACGACGAGCAAGAGATGGTGTCCCCCGCGCAGATCATTGGGATGTTTGTCGATTGGACAGATCCTCAAAAGGCCATGTGAGTCGTCCGCGTCCTGCGCGCACGGTGATCTGAAATGTGATGTGACATGCCTACGTAGCAAGGTAGAGGACCAGACGAAAGACGATGGGGTCCATCTGGACTTGGCAGAGGATATTCTCAAGTTGCTGTTCAAGGACGATATAGAAAGTGCGTCATGTCACGTAGCTCGTGGCGATTAGTGCTGACGAGGTGACACAGAGGAAGACAAGAAGGTACTCTGTCAGGTCTTGGGACGGTTGCACCTCCCCGAGACGGTGGACGACGACAAGATTCGAACGTTGAAGTTGCTGGTGCACAATGTGTTTATGGTACGTCTTGTCCGTCTTCTTTAGGCACGTCACGCTCTCAAGGTCTTTCGGACATACAGCGCCGACCCCCGCGAGACGTCTCTGCGCGCAACGCCCTCAGCAAGTTCGACGCCGCGATCAGCAAGAAGTACGCAGACAAGCTGTCCAACTTTAGCGAGGAGGAGTATCGACAGCTCGAACAACTCGAATCGCTGTTCAAGTTCTTGGACGACATCATACCGTTGGATGACGGGGAGGAGATCGAGATGTCTGTGAAGACGAGGAGTCGAAAGCGGTGAATTTTTTGTTTTGTTTTGTTTTGTTGGCTCATCGAGCGCATGGCGTTGACGGACGTGATGGGTATAGGCGATCGGAGAGCTTGATGACGGAGGCGACTACGAGCAGCGGTAGGGACGATACGAGCATCGGCTCTGGGACGTCCAAGGGCAAGGGTAAGGGTAAGGCGAAGGAAACCAAGTGCGTGTCTTGTTGTTCCTGCTTCGTGTCGAGGAGTGGACGACTGACGTTGCATTTATTAGGAGACGGAGAGTGTCGGGGTCAGACGAAGAAGACGAAGACGAATTGACGGAGGGGCGCGCGACACCTGCGCCGACCAGGGTCCTTCCAAAGCGAGCGGCGTGAGTGTTCTATTTAGTCTACCGCCGGAGGTGAAGGGGGCTGATCGGTAACGCAGATCCGTCAAGAAGATGGTGCCTGTGCAAAACGTGGTCGATGACGATGATGACGATGATGAAGATGAAGATGAGGAGGAAGAGGAAGAGGAAGAGGAGGGAACGCCTGCGCCGAGAGCGCGGGGTCGCCATGCACGGTGCGTCTACGTCTTCCCGGTCGTCGTGTAATGATTTCGGTCCCTGACAAGGTGTGGACAGAGCGCCTGGGCCGGAGCCAGAGCGCGCATCGACGTCGACGGCTGCGGGGAACTCGACGTTTGATTCGATCATGGATTCGGAAGAGGACGAGGAGGAAGAGGTGCTCTCGATGGTGGCCAGGGAAGTGAGCAACGAGTGATGGGATCTGCTAAATATGCAGCAGCGCACGAGGCTAGTCTAGCTATTTAGTAGATTCTTGGATTGTACGGTGTTACGCTATTTTCTGCTTTCGAACACATTGGCATCATATGATCTGTTAGTTCTTACCCACGATGCACCAGTGAATTAAAGGTGAATCCGTCGATGCCAGTCTATCGATCCTGACCTGTTGCGAATGCGCCTTAAAACCTATTCCGTAACAGTAGTGGTAAGCTGAAATTCGCAGGTTCTAGATCTCACTCCAATGTCGCATACTACATGCTCCGAATCGGTGGATGGGCAAATTGACCTGTAGCGGTCGATGTTAAGTTTCTGTGGTTCAGTTGAGTGACTTGGAGTGACTTCAGGTCAAGAAGAGATTGCGGGAGGAGCAAAAGTGAGGACACTTATCAGATTCCCCACTTCAAGTTCGAGAGCAGACAAAACACCTCCAAGGAATCCCGGTTCTTATTTATTACTTCACAAGTAGAAAATTTTACAAAGTCGCATTAGCAGATGAACAAATGTTCTAGTGGGCTTCTCTGATCGGTCCCGATCACAGGTACTTGGCCTCTGGCAGCAGACACCAAGCCTAGTAAGTAGAAAGTTTTTTGAAACCTCATGGCCACCCAGAAAGGTAACGAGAAAAGAGTCATAATGGATGTCTTGCGAATACCTACATCCTTCTTTCACTTCTTCTTCTTCTTTTTCCCGCCTCCCCCACCTCCCTTACATTTATTTTTGTTTGTAATAGTCACACATCCACTTTCATCTTCGTCCTTGTTGTTTTTCGCGCGCATTCTCTATCTCCAGCACAGCCGATGTTTCTGGCTTAGTCCAACCATCCCAGGCACCAAAGGAAGGAGGATTTGGAGGAGGAGGGTCTAGGGGAGCGGGAGAAGGACAAGCATAGAGCGGAGCATCTAGAGGAGGTGGATAAGCCTCGAGGGGTGGTGTATCGATGTGAGGTGCATCGACAGGAGGAGGATAAGTGTCGAGGGGTGGAGCGTCGACAGGATAAGGATGGAGGTGAGGAGGGTCGAAGGAAGGAGTATTGAGAGAGCTATAAGGTGGGGTAGTTGAAGGGGGCCGGGGTCCCAGGAAAGGAGGCGGAGGAATGCGGAGGGCAGAATTGGTAGGCATTGATATTGATGGTGAAGGATGCAGCTCCCTCAGGAATCTTCTATGGATGTCAAGGAGGATGTAGGCTCCATGAAGAAGCTCCTTTTTGATGATACGCTGGACGAACGCTGGGAAATCCGCAACGACGGGAGGGGATGCGATGCACGTGTACAACACATCGAGTTCCACTTCTAGCAATTGCCGATGCCTCCGTGTCGGTAAATAACTGATGCAGTGCACCAAACACCGATTGAAACACACCTCGCAACAAGACTGCACGAAATCTCATTTAGAATGTTGTGTTCGGTAAGGTTGCTCCGAATGCACGTCAAGGCTTGGTTGCGAAGATTGTCCAGCCCAACCTAGAAATTATGTAATGTCTGGTCGCACCATTCGACTGTGACAAGATATGCTAACTTTACAGGCAAGGCGATACATAGACTTGGCAGAACACCTTGGCTTATCTAGCGAGTTGGAAGCACTGGAAGATTTGCGAGATCGCCCACCAGACGTGGCTGAACGAAGAGGCAAGAAGCTAACTTTTCCAGTAGAGAGATAGTTCAGAAGGGTGTACCACCTATGATCCGGGGAAGCGCTCAGAACAACGTGAGGAGTAGATCAAGGGACTACTCACGTTTGAAATGCAGTATCCTTGACAAGGACATGACGGCTTCTCGAAGACCGCAGACGCAGGGCGGACGGTGTCGCCATTGTCTCATTGTTTGGTGTCTCTTTCACTGAAGTCTCATTGGCCACATCTTTCCTCTCGAGTAGTTGATCATCTGTACTTGAATGCTCGGAACTCATGAAGAAGGTGTCGGAGGCATCTGAGTCACATTCGTCATCGGACGAGCTAAGGAAAATATCAGCCACCAATCAGACGCATAATAACCGAGCTCACTCTTCGCCATCATTGGAAGAGGTGGAAAATGACGTCCTAGACTGAGGCTCCGATGTCGATGTCTCGAAAACAGGGTCTTCGCATTCTTCGAGATCACTGTCACTCCCATATCCATAATCGTCAATTCGACATTCGTCAGGAACGTCATTGTTGTCCGTGAGCTCGCGCAGCGAAGGATCAGAAGGATCTATATCTAAGCTCAACACTATTGTATGTGCTCAACGAACACAACGAACATATATTTGAGAAAAGTTACGCACGATCTGTGAAATATTTCGAACTTTTGGCCAGAAGATCGTTGTTTGCGCAAAGGACACGAGGCTTGCTGATCCGACCTGATGATGAGGATCTCATGGAGTAAAGATGGAACTCGGTGTTGATAAGCTCCTCTCCGAGGAGAAGCTTCCTTAACAACAGTTCCAGAGATCCCTCTGCATCGGGATGTGACATCGAGCCTATGAATCGAACAAAAATTAGTTTGAGCGCTAATCGTGTCGAACGTGTGGACTATTGCGTTGCCGTAAATGTCGAGAACCATTTGATCGAAGTATAATGCTGTGCTATATTTTGAACTCAGAACCGGCTATGTCCGGTGAGATATTCCCACGGGATTTTGGGTGCGAGGGAAACCAAGCAAGGTAATATGAGGATTGCCAAGCTAAGAGTCATGAGACACAAAATTTCTGTCACCAGGCGCTTGTCATACCAGTGTTTGCCGCAAACGTACGTAAAGCCCAATTATTTGATTATCAGTTCTATTCAGGTGACTTGAAACTGCAAATGATCGGCAGGGTTTTTGTCGGCGCCAGCTGGCACTTCCTTATCAATGAAGGTTCAAATTGTGGTCAATGCCCTTGACACTCGGAATTAGGATGAATCCACCTGATTCCCTCACACAAACAGTGGCGGATCAATGCGGGAGCCTGTCCACCACCACATATCAGTTTCACCTACATGATGTATGTATTATTGGATTTGTTAAGATCGATCGCCGTGGGTTGGCCTCTCGTTATTAAGGTCCGCGGGTGGACATTTCACCGCCCGTCCCTTCAAATTCCATCCCTCCCAATGCAATTCATTACAATAACCATTTTTGCAGTCACCGCCAGACTGGTTTCTCTGGCCATTGCAAAACCTATACCAAACAGGAATGCAGGTGGCATGGCCATACCGCTCTCCAGACACTCTCCCTTTCCGAACTCCAACAAAAGCATTGATCTTGATGCAATCAACTCTCATGCTAGATCAATCAGGGAGTACGTGGAATAAATTGTTACATTTTGGTCTGCTTAGACTTTTTGTTTTAGGAAGATCCTTCGTGGGCTAGACAATTACGAGATGAACACGGGGACGATGCACCCTTTCGCTGTGAAACGGAGCGAGTCCGAACTCGGAACCCGTGGCGCTAGCGTCCCGCTGACTCCAGCTAATTTTGTCATGAGGTGGATGGGCGAGATTTCGATTGGCACTCCTCCTGAGACCTTGAGGGGTAAATTATCCTTGTATCATTCTGATATATGTTTACCCTGATCTACCTCACAGTTTTCATGGACACTAGCACAGCGTAGGTACTTTCTTTTGTTTCATATAGCTGTTTTTGTTCAAGTCGACGCAGCGATATGTGGGTGCTGCAGACCGGCTGTGCTGGGATTTCCGGTCATCAATATCGCTACCTATGGGATCCCCATTCATCCGAATCTGCCAGGAAAGAGAGTCAGTCATTTCGGCTGGAATATTTGGATGGAAACACCGTCGAAGGTGATCGATATACTGATAATGTAACCATAGCTGGATTCACTGTATGTTTTGCATTTTGCATTGCTTATGAACATGGTCATTGAATTCTGACGCTATGCTAGTCAGACCCTCAAACCTTTGGTTCCGCAACAGTGTTCACTGCTGCTCACTCACACCCAAATACATTTGCAGAGATGGACGGTTCATTGGGATTAGCCTACCCTTCTATCTCGACATTTGGTGACTCGGGATACCCGCTGCTTGCATCGCTTGTCAGACAAGGTAGGCTGATCAATCCGACATTCTCGTTGAAACTCTCTTCTGCTGGGGGCGAGATGTACATCGGTGGAGCAAATGGTATGCTGTACAATGGTGTCATCACTTATACACGCATAACAAATCCTGTGAGTTAAAATGGCAGATGGGAACGGATGGCGCTGACATTAGTATTTATGTAGGGATTCTGGCAGGTGTCCATGGACGATGTTCGTGTTGATGGTGTTACAGTCCTCAAAGATGTACCTGTTATTTTCGACACTGGTTCCAACTTCATCTTCGGAGATTGGGACCGGGTTGCAGAATTGTACAGACCCTTTGGCGGTGTCCTCTACGAAGATGGAGACTTGGGTTACTATTCCTGTGAGTTTCGATTGCGTTTGGTACCTTGTTTTTATCGACAGTCTGCAGTGCCATGCAGAAATTTCCCAGGATTGGGCCTCACCTTCGGTGGCAGGACGTTTAGAATCCCTCCCAATTTTTTCAATATTGGTCAAATTGCGCCGAGTTCTGTGTTTTGTTTCGGCGCGGTCATCGCTCAGCGCTCGCATACCGGTGAGACTCGGATTTCAGTGCCTCAAGTTATCACTTCCTGAACCCTCTTTTGCGGCGTTCGATCGACTATTTCTGACTATATGGCCTAGAATTTTGGAATATTGGGATCACATTCCTGCAAGTCGTATACAGTGTGTTCGATTACAATACTTTCCAGGTCGGGTTTGCGAACCTCGCTTGAATCTGTTCCCGGTACATTTATGAGTTTATTTACATAAGCACAGTAGAGCTATAGTCCATCTCAGAGACTCGACATTTAGTGACTCGGATTATTCGCTGCTTGGATCGATGTCGGCGGCGGAGCAAAGTTTCAGTATGTACGCTAAAGTACAATATTAATGCTGTGCGGCAGGTACTAATGTCGAGCGTGCCGAATTACGGTGCGTGCTTAGTCATCCCGCTGTTTGATCGAAACCACATTTTTGCCTGAAGGTTAGATTTGGTGCCAAAAGTTAATGAGGACGAGGTGCGAGTCACTGTTTCTTGAATGTATCATGTTTCGCCCACTGACACCAAGTTCTCGGTCAGCTGGACCCACTCTTTCCCTTTCCACCCTCACTAGTTGGCATCAACAACGTCAGCCATTCAAACTCTTTTCTATCGATTCTAAGTACCGGTCAAAGGTAGAAGTTCAACCTCACCTCGGGACTTTTTTGATAATCTCTTCCAAGACATCTTGTAGGTCTCATTTGTGTCGCTACCGTGCGATAATGCACTCAGAGTTTCGTTGCCACTGCCAGTGCACCTGGCTTCTGTTGGCATGATGGGATTGCTTGGTTTTAGAGAAGTCTTACACGCAAAATATCACGCCCCTTAGATGATGCTAGGATTCCACAGTTTTCAACATCACTGCATAACTAGGTCAACACCCTTACTCGCGGCGTACAACCGGACCTCTACCTCCAGCACCTGTATAGCAGTCCCATCCGATCCCCTTTGACATCGCACGAGACCCCAGCGGAGTCACGTCAACTCGCGAGACTTCGCCGCGATACTCCCTCTCAACCCCGTCTGCTTTGCACGAGTGGCGATGCATCCTTCGATGACGCAAATGTGGATCAAATGCGCCGCGGATGATCATTTCTCCTGGTAAATCGAGATTTGGAACGCAAGGAGGATCACGCACGGCGACGTCTTTCAGCCCATCTCCCATTACTTTTGTCTGGAGTATATCTCCGAGAAGGAGTACAACGGCTGGACCGCCCGACGGAAGAAAACTGCGAGCGTACTATGTAAGGGTGAGCACACGCCGAGCAACGTGACCCGTCCGGACGAAGTGATCTTCCGCAGTTTACGACAAGCTTATGTGGACAGGGCAGTGAAAAGAGCAATTCGGCGTAGATGCGGTGACTCGGAATAAGGTGTAGACTTCGTCGATCTCGTTCATCCATTGTCGTTGCATCTCAGTCGCGCGTCCATCTGACCCAGTGTATCGTATTATGTATAACATCGAAAGGATTTTGGTCCGGGCCTTAGCTGCATCTTGCGTGGTGGAATGGTCGCGTTGCGTCATTGTGAAGCAGTTAAGTGTAGATAGAAATCATCGACGGCCTCGTAGCTGCGGCGAGACTCGGAGGCGCGTCGTACGTGGTGTGTACATCGTAACCGCCTGGGTATCCGAGCGTCACCCACCGTTTTACACGAGATGCGAATATTGAATAATCTTCTCGAATGGCGTCACTGGCTTGAGGCTCCAAATGGCAAGCCTCGAGGCCGCGAGGACTCGGAACATGTAATTATTCCTCTTTGTCCCTGTACTCCCATTATCGTGCCAGTACCGTCAGCTGCGTTCTGTGATCGATGTATTCTGAAAAAGGTAGGTCTCTTGCTATTCGAGAGTACCCGGGCCTGTAATAACTGTTTGTCGATTCCCAGATCGCTCGAAAATAGCTGAAATTGATTGTGGACATACAGTATTCTCTACTTTTTTCACTACCGATGGCAAGCACGTATTGAGCGGCGGTAACGACAAGAAGATCCGACGATGGCAAGTAGATGATGGACGTGAGGTTGGCACAGCAATTCAAGCAGGAGCTTCAATCTTTGCCGCCGCGTTGTCAAGGGATCTCAAATGGCTGGTATGTGGGCTGAACTCACAGCCGTATGTCAGGGTGTGGAATGCGGAAACTTCCACAAAAGTTCTGGACATCGCGGTTCACGCAAGCGCAGTGCGGTCGGTTGATATTTCTTCCAACTCGACGATATTTGCCACAGGTGGATTGGACAAACACGCATCTATCTGGAGCATTACCACAGGTGAACGACTCGTGGGCCCCCTGCGGCATGACTCCGGCGTAGTTGCAGTTCGGTTCTCTCCCGACGCCCGTCGTCTTGCTACCGCTACGGCCGGAACGTCGATCAAAATCTTTAGCACCAACGACGGCCAACAGTTGTTCGACATCCCGTACTCATTCGAGTGGTCCGTTTCCTCACCACTTGCCTGGTCAGCCGATGGTTGTCAAATTTTCGCTGCCTCTCACTCGTCCAACGAAGCCAGGTGCTTTGATACATCCTCAGGGTCCTTACTCGGTTCATGGCCTCTTCCTACCAGTAGCAGCTCCACGTGCCTCTCTTCTATTGCAATATCGTCCAACCAAAAGTTCACCGCCGTCACCAAAAGCAATTCGTTGTCTTTTCAGGATGCCTCGACATACGAGCGAATTGGTCCTGTAATCAATCACATCAGTGATATCTACTTCGTGACGCTCTCCCCTGATAGTGCTTACGTCGTTACCGGCGATGCAGGCGGGAAAGTTACTTTGAGGAGTCTTCTTGGTGTCTTACCGAACTCGTACCTTACAAACGATGTAAGCGTTTCTGCTCGCTAAATGTTGACGAATCTCAAAGCATGAAATCTCCTACTATTTCCTCAGCGTCGTGAGTGTGTTAAACGATGTTAATTCTCGCCACTTCTGATCTGCTTGTATCAGAATTTCCACTCATGCAAATCAGCAAAGAGATACTTGAAGCTTGGACTCGGGGCGACTTGACTTGCACAGAACAAGTCCTGACAGAAAAGGTCCTAGATGTTCAGGATCCTTCTCGTCGTTCGCAATGCCTCGCTCAGCGGTCCCTCATACGATCTCGTCTGAAACAATACAACTTGGCTATAGATGATGCGAAAAAGGTAGCCTTTCGGGTGTCTTTGGTTTCGTCACGCGTTAACTATCGTTCATCAAGTCTGTCGAGGTTCAACGGTCCACAATCGGTCAGATTGCAATCACAATAGCCCATGCAGCTAATGGCGACCACGACTCTGCCATACGTTTATTTGACCTCGTGTTCACTAATGGTTCGTTGCCCGAAAGCAATTTTGTTTTGCTTATCAAAGCGCGTGCCTACCATTCTCGTTGCTTTTTGTATTAATAGTTGGTTTGATGCAGGCCATCGTTTTATTTCAGTGTGGAAGACACGATGAGGCTATTTCGCGGGTCGAAGATTTGATCGACGCTATGGAAGACAAGACTATATATATCACGGTCCGGGTGTGCCAATTCTAGGTTTCCTGACCACCACAAAATGATGAACGGACGTATTCAGGCCCGAATGTATATCATACTCGCGAGCATGTCGTTGGAGGAGGGAGACCATGAACGGGTTGCGGAATGGCTCAGGCACGCAGGGGAACCTGTTGTCCCTCAAGATTGTCCTGAATTGGTCGTAATTTCTCTTGTAAGCTGCTTACACTTGCTCCATCTTCAACCTGACACACAGTATGCGAAAGATTTTTGGATGGAACTTTGATCGCCTTGGTATTGAAATCCAGCACAGCCTCCAACAATGCATGGACATGTTAGAAGACATCGGTCACGTAGCGATGCAGTCTAAGAATGCAGAAGAAGCCATTACTCGCTACTCTGCTGCATTGTCTTTGAATCCTTCGAATCCCGCAGGCCTCCTCGTCAAACGGAGCACAGTTCGCGCAACAATGACGTTGTGGGAGGATGCATTGAAAGATGCTGATGACGTATGGCTTTTCTCTCTTTCTTATGTGACAACACTGAGTTCCAACCCCACTCAGGCAATCGAGGCAGATCCCCATGGTCCCTGGGGATACGAAAGAAGGCATGCCGCGCTGCATGCTTTGCAGCGCTATAATGATGCGGCTGATACAATGAAACAAATGATTGCTCTCAAACGTCATTGCGGAGCAGGAGGAGATGCAGCGCTATCCCAACTGTTAGAGGAGCTGATGGCTCGTTCGGGAGAAGTAACAGTGCTTGGCTGGACGGGACAGTCTTCATCATACAACAGCTGTCTCCCAGGCTCCCTTGCCTTTCATCCTCAAACCCCCAAAGTTTTGCTCGCCATTGAAGGTGCCGAAATGGACGGGCGCATCTCGGAATTAAAAAAGGTCGATGTCACAGATAGACGTGATGCTCGTATATGAGCGGCTCATCCACATGCCATTAGCTCGATTTGCCCAGCGGAGACTATACCTCCCATGTATCTTGTTCCTGGTCAAGAAGCTCGTTGAGAAGGTCGATGCCGAAACCGGTGAAGCAAAGTGTTTCGATGCTCGGGTATTGGGAATCGGCCACGTAGAATTTCGGACATCGGACAGGCTTTCGTTGGCAGAGCCGCGCAAGCTCGTATTCGCCCATCCGTGGATCCGCGACTTGCGTGGTTCACTCGACGAGGTTGGTTGGGGAAGCGCGTCGGATAGCGATGAGTCAGACTCGTGGTCTAGTTCGGAGGTCGATGCAAATTCTCCGAGTCAATCTCGAGCTGCACCCACTACGGCACCTCCCTTGTACGCTGGACCCGTTGCCGCGATAGATGACTCCACCCACGCATTGCAGCTCATCGTCCGTCTCCAACAACCATTCCATGGACTTTTACTGCAGCAACAATCCCATGGGGAATACAAGCGGGTCGCTGCCGAGCACGAGATTATCTTGCCAGGGCTTGAACGCCGCATCAGCTCTGCCAAGGAAATCCGTGTGGGGATCGTAGAGATATCGTAATCGCAGCAGCCGGGTGACATGTAGGATTCTGTTGCTCACAACCCAATAGCCTAACTGACGTTGTTCTTGCATGGTACATATATCCGAGCCTTTCATTGTAGTTTTTGCTGTGATCGCTGCACTGCTTATGATACAGATCCAACGTTCTATATGACCAGAAAACAAGTCCCTCTCTGCGTTCTTGTCACCGGGATGGTTGCTCGTACAATGAAGTCCCGTTTAACGCACTGAGGTGGTTCTCCGACCACTCTATTATATCTCTTTACAGAGGACATTTCAAGCTTTTTCTTTCGGTGACTTCAAACAAGGGTTTGGTACATCATGCATTTAGTATGTATACCAATCAAACAGGATTCACAACAACTGATCTTGGAACTACTTCAAACCGCTTGACACCTGGCCAGTGACTAAAAAATTTCCTGCTTGCAGCCCAAGCTCGTATTGGCGGGGATGATTTAGGATGAACAGGTACGTGTTTCTTATCCTTTTGTGTCATTGTCAATAATATCTGCGACGATGCATTTTCTGACATGCTGTACTTAAATGAATGTCCGCGCCCGACAGGTTTTGAAGAGTCTCGTGGCCGCGTGTCAAGGGGTGGACGACTGACGTTGCATTTATTAGGATGCGGAGTGTCGGGGTCAGACAAGGAAGAAGAATCGACGGAGGGACGCCTGACGCCCGCACCGACCAGGGTCCTCCCTCGGAGCGGCGTAAGTGTTCATTTGGCCTTTTGCCGGAGGTGGTCGGAAATACAGACCCGTGAAGAAGTACGACGATGACGAAGAACGCCTGCGCCGAGAGCGCGGGGTCGGCACACACGGTACATCTACCTCTTCTCAGTATGATTTCGGTCCCTGATGGAGGTGAACGACAGACAACAGAGCGCCTGCCAGTGGGCCGGAGCCAAAAAACGTGTGGCGGCGGGAACTAGACGTTTGATTCGATCATAGATTCGTACTAGGATGACGAGGAAGAGATACTCTCGATGATCAAGGAGACGAGTAACGACTGATGATGGGATCTCCCAAACAGTGTATGAGTCTAGACTATTTAGCCAATACAATGCCAGGAGAGGGCCAGCTGTTGCATTGAAGAAGTCAGGGACAGGCGCTTGCGTCCTAGGCTACTCAGGCTGATCTAGTTATAAAGGAGGAAGGTTTCGCACGGCCACCGAGTACGCCATGCTTCGATCTCCCCAGGACCTGTATGCGAGATTGCTCTCCTCTACTTACGGTTACCCACTTTGGACTCCTGAACCAGGCGACGAGTTTTTGATTGAACGCCCGGAAGGTCTCAGAATTGGTGATGTCGGCGTTGTCACTCCCAACCATGGTGGTTTTGATGCCCTTTTCAACTTATGCCTACCATGGAATCATAGCTTTCACACTCGCTACGGTGTACCCAACGGTTTCACTTGCATTAGACCAGAAGAATTGGAGATTAACACCCTCCCTACTGCAGAGCCACATGGTCAAGTTATATTGACTCCTGCTGTAACCCGAGTCGGGACTGTTTCATCTGCTGAGACTCCACAAAGGTAATGTTGCAGTTCATCATTAGTTGAAAGCCATCTGATCGCATCGAATTTTTTGTCAGAGATGGGTCGAGCATTTCAACTTATCGATTCAACTTGTTTTCCGATGAAGGTGCCCTCCTCATCCTTCCGGAAGGTGCTGAATTGCATGAGCTCTTGAATGATGGTCTTTTTGTCGAGAAAGCTAGCCAAAATGCAGCGGAATGGTACAATTATGCTGCGAGGAGTCGCCATCGAATCATCGACCAGGATGCCCTGTATGTCATCACTGGACTTCACAAAACTCCTTCCTGGTCTATCGCAGCTTTCGAAAATGTTGCTGGAAATGAGTCTTGCCCAGCGCACTACAAGCATATACCAAACAGAAGTTCCACTGCACTAACGTACGGCTGCCAATGGGAAACCACACGTGCAAGTTTGCGTTGGCGTGCTGGGACTTCTATCAATTACGTGACACCTAGCCAAACAGTATTCATCCGCGGGCTCAAAATAGCACTACGGAATGGATTTTAGGTTCCAGATGGATCAGCGTTGAGGCGAACAACCCATCCAAGGCTCGATCCCATCCAGTGAAGTCCTTGAGCGTTGTTCCGAGCAACTCTCGGGTACGCGATAGCCTGGCAAGCTTGATAAGATGGGAAGGGGGGAGCACTTCCCGAGCTACCATGCATACAGGACAGTTGGCAGACGTGGCTGAAGAGCAGGCAGAAGGTAACATGTCTGATCAGGGTGGATATGATGATGGTATGCAGGTAGAAATCCAGCGGGTACCAAACCTACCTCCGGTGTGTGCATAACTTTATATAGGAAGGTTGATGGTTTAACAACCACGAATCCACGATAGGCATTTCACCCCTCGAATGCTATTAATCAGTATTTGCTTCGCAAGGTCAGGTGTACTCAGGCTACAACCCTACACATACAAGGAGTATGGACATCTATTTTAGGTCCCTTCAGCAAATATTGCAATCACTCGTGATAGTGTTTGGATGTCGATCCTTAAAAATGTATGATCATGTTCTACTGATCCGCTTCCCAGACATTGAATTTTGATCATTGGTTCCTAGAAATTGCTTACGACAGAAGGATTCAATCAAGATTTTCATCTTGAAAAAGTGCTGTCTCAGAATTACGATATAGTCTCACATGAAGGTTAGGGTGTCATCACCGAGTCATTGCTACTGCTGATCTATATTCCTCGCAGGGGTTGTGTGTTTAGAGAGGAAGATGGGGGTTCCTATTGATATGCAAATCAGTTCACGAAGCTCAACACCACCGATCAGTGACCCGAACAAGGCATCAGATCACGTGTTGCAGGGTTCCGATGCTCCAAGGAATCCAAAGGATGGTGATAAACAGGCCCTCTTGATGAATGAGAGTGAAGTGGATGCTGACTCTCGTATGAACACCAAATTCCGATCTATATCTTCACAGATTGGTCCCTTAAATGAGCAACCATTGTCACCCTTGCACCGAGTCAGTTTGGCTCACCTGCCAAACATGACGTATTTGGGTGTGAGCCAGGATGGCTTTACACCTGGTTCACACCTAGAGCGTAGTTCGCACCACATTCCAACCAAATACTTTGTGAGTAGTTGTCTTTATCCCCCTGCACACCAGGTTTGATGTCAACACCAACAATCAAATGGTGAAAGCACACTGGCAGTAGGCCATCTCACAAGGATCTCTTGCGTCCAACATATGGTCCACATCATATTACTCCCCCAGGTCAAGGTATATTCGAGAAGTTACAGGTGAGAGATGGGATCAGATCCAGACCCTCTTCATTACCAACCTTGAGCTTTCAAATGATCAGAATCCTTTTACAAATCCCGCAAGTTCTTCATATCTTATGGACGACTTGGTTGGAGAGGTTCCTATTAAGGTTGTTGTCTATTTTTGCTCCTATGCACGGCTCACCAAATCAAGTGTCAGCCTTTTTTTCCCACTACCAGTGGTCTCCAGCAACCATTGTCGCCCACTAATCAGTCAGTCTGCCGATTGAGAAACCCAGATGGAAAAGTGTGTGGGAAGGCAATTAGCACTGAAATGCTGTCGGAACACCTAGTCAGCGCACACCGTGAAATATACATGCCTTGAGGATGTATCATGTGCAGATGGTGTGGTTTCGTAGTGACACTTGGCAGCCATAGCATTGTTCAGCATGTTGGCGAGGTGCACTTGAAGGTTCAAAATGAACAGAATTCCTGTATGTGCAGTCTGTACCCAGTACCAATACCAACCAGATGATGCGACGAACGTTGATGTATGTGTCGGATATAGATATTGACTGCCTTTTTAGTGCGGAATGAGAACGTTCATCATTCACAAATGCGTTGTCCAATCATTGTCAACGGGCCGTTTCTCAGTCGTTGATGCAGCGCTCAGCGAACTCATGCTCGATCGGCAGGGTGTTGCCATCTATGATAACGATAAGTCGGCCATCGTCATGCGCTTGCGAAAAAATCTGTTGGCTTGCGTTCGCAAATAGTCTTCGTCACGGTGAATTGCCGAGCGAGATGAGATTTGACGTTGGAGTTGGGGAACGGCACTCACGTCGCTGCGGTATAATTAGTTGTGACCATCTGACACTTCTGTTATCGAACACGGGACATGACGTTAGAAGGTGCTCTGACGTTCTTGTAGCCTACAAGGGGTTTGCGGCTCGCTTTATCCAATGATCGGTACAATAACAACAATGTACAGATTGTAACTAAGAAATATATCCTATCAGGCCAACGATGGAAAGGTAGCCCCGATGTTGCTAGTATGACCCCCCATCACTTCCATCGTCCTCATCATAATAATAATTGTCCTCCTCAACGTCAACGTCAACCTCATATTCCTCGTTTGCCTCAACTTCATACTCCTCCTCATTCGCCCCGACCTCATATTCCTCCTCGTTCACCTCAGCCTCATACTCCTCGTTCACCTCAGCATCATAGTCCTCCTCATTTACCTCAGCTTCATAGTCCTCATCCACCTCAGCCTCGTGTTCCTCCTCCTCATTCACCTCAGCTTCATGCTCCTCCTCGTTCACCTCGACCTCGACCTCATACTCCTCGTTCACCTCAACCTCGTACTCCTCATTCACCTCGACCTCATACTCCTCATTCGCCTCCTCCTCCTCCTCCTCCTCCTCCCCCTCCTCCTTCTCTTCTTCTTCTTCTTCATACTCATACTCGTACCCGCTCACCTCGTCCTCATCAACCTCATCATCTTCATCGACCTCATCCTCATCCTCATCCTCATCTTCATCATCATTGATATACAGATCAAATTCTATTGCGTTGCCAGGTACCGTCTGAATTTCTCCGGCTTCGAGGGGAAGGTGAGGAGGACTATGAAGAGGAGAGGAGAAGGAAGGAGGGCTGGGGAGGGGAGGGTTAAGGATGGGAGGCTCGAGAGGAGGGGGGTTAAGGAGAGGAGGTTCGAGGGGATAAGGATTAGGGGGAGGAGGTTCGAAGGGAGGAGGATTGAAAGAGCTACCAGGAAAAATGGCCGAAGGGGGCTCTGGGCAAGGAGGCTTGGGGGATGCGGGAGATGCGGGGGAGGCATTGGGAGGCATTAATATCAGTGGTAAGGGACGTAGTTCATTCAGGAATCTTCCATGGATATCAATAAGGATATTAGCTCCATGAGGAAACTCCTTGATGTGCTGGACAAACGCTGGGAAACCCGCAACGACGGGAGGGGATGCGATCCATGTGTACAGCATATCGAGCTCCATCTCTAGCAATTCCCGATGCCTGTGGGTCGATAAACAACCAATGCCGTGAATCGAACGTCGATTGAAACATACCTTGCAACAAGGCTGCATGAAATCTCTTTCAGAATGTTATGTTCGGTAAGGTTGCCCCTAATGTATGCCAAGGCCTGGTTGCGAAGATCGTCCAACCCAACCTATGGAGTCATTTAATGTCTTGTTGCACCATCCGACTGAGACAAGAGATGCTAACCTTACAAGCAAGGCGATACATAGACTTGGCAGAACACCTTGGATTATCGAGCGAGTTCGCAGTACTTGACGGTTTGCAAAGTCGCCCTCCAGGCGTGGCTGAACGGAGAGGCAAGAAGTTAACCTTGCCAGTAGAGAGATAGTTCAAAAGGTTGTACCACCTATGACCCAGTGAATCAATCGCTCAGGACAACGTGAGGAGTAGACCGAGGGACGACTCACGTTTGAAATGCAGTATCCTTGACAAGGACATGGCGGCTCCTCGAAGACCGCAGACGCAGGGCAGACTGGATCGCCAATGTCTCTTCACCGAGATCTCATTAGTCACGTCTTTCCTCTCGAGTTGTTGATCATCTGTACTTACTTGAATGCTCAGAAGTACTCGCGAAGAACGTATCGGAGACATTTGCGTCATGTTTGTCTTCGGACAAGCTAAGGAAGAGGATCAGCACCTATACTGAGGCTCCGATGTCTCGGAAACAGGGGCTTCGCACTCTTCGAGATCGCTGTCGCTCCCATATCCATAATCGTCAATTCGGCATTCGCTAGGAACGTCATTGTCGTCTATGAGCTCGCGCAACGAAGGATCGGAAGGATCTATATCAGAGCTCAACACTATCGTATGTGGGTGAATGAGCACGGCGAACACATCTTCGAATAACAGTTGCTACGCACGATCTATGAAATATTTCGAGCTTTTGGCCAAAAGGTCGTTGTTTGCGCAAAGGACACGAGGCTTGATGGCCCGACCTGATGAAGAGGATCTCATGGAGTAGAGATGGAATTCGGTGTTGACAAGTTCCTCTCCGAGGAGAAGCTTCCTCGACAACTGCTCCAGATATCCCTCTGCACCGGGATGCGACATCGAGCCTATGGATCGAATAAAAGTCAGCTTAAGTGTGCTAGTGGGGTCCAAAACCTACAATAGGATTCGTGTGGACAATTGTATACCAGCTATCGTGTGATATTGCTTCCTATCGGCACAACCGGAGTGAATGGAAGATGTGTGCAGGACTGTGTTTACATACCTGTGACTACCCCTCGATATCGGAGGATGGATTGGGAGGCTGTAGTAGGGTGGGGTGAGTGCAGATCTGAGTGTGTGCCACAGTCGAGTCGTCCGCGGAAGAAGCTACTTTTTTCGTTTTTCATTTTTTGGTGCGATTGGCAACGAAAACAAATCAAAAAAATTATTTCTATTTTTGCCCAGTGGCTAAAGTTCGCAACTACTTGGTAAAAATGCTGAAGTTCGCTGTTGTGCCTCTCTCAAAAAAATTGGCGAGACGTGGTGAAGATGGATGGATAGTTGCTGAGGACTCATCCGAAGGACGTCGAAAGGGGCCGACTCGTCTACAAATAAATGGTAAAGCTACGAAGAATACCAACGCACGGCGCGACCGAACCGATGCGCATGCCCCTTCACCGGCTTCACCCCGCATCACAATATCTCCACCACCTTCGTATGTATATCCCGCACCAAATCGATCTGCGGTTCCAATCCCGACACACCGATCGCATGCTCGGCTGCAACCCGCTTATACTCCCCGCTCACCTGCTGCTGAAGCAACAACGCCTCGAACGGCAGGCCCAGACGAACCATCACCCGCAACGCCCGCACATAGTCCGACTCCGAATAATTGGCATCGGAACCACCTGCACTGGAACCGGAGCTGGAGCCGGCAGCAACATCGCCCTCAACCCCGCTACTGCTCCCACTTCCACTCCCTCCGTCACCGTCATAGTGCGACACGCCCGCCCATGTGTCTTCACCGTACGGATCGAGCAGCTCGCTGATCCACGGACGCACGAATAGCAGCCTCCCCGGCGCTTTCGGTGATAGCCTGTCTGCCGTCCGAAACTCCACGCTCCCGACACCGGCCACCTGCGCGCGGTACCGAACGTCCTGCTCGCTCCCGCTTCCAACACCAGCACAAACATCTGCGCTTTGTTCGACGACCTCGAGCCTCTTGACCACAAACACGACGCACGGCAGGTACAACCGCCGATGCGCGAACCGCACGTAATGCAGACCGGCAATCTTGTGGTACACGGTCATCGCGTCCGTCCAAGACACAGAAGGCCTCAGGGCTGCTGTGCGCGCGTCCATCTCGGTGTCCTCGAGGACGGGCATCGCGCGAGGAAGCTCGCTGTATACAACGAGGCTAGCCGGAAGGCAGCTGTTGTATTGCGATGACGTTCCCGTCCAGTTAAGTACCGACACGTCGCCCTTGCGACCCACGGTCTCCTCGAGCAGGCGTCCGAGTGCGTCGTTCCCTTCTCCGTAGTGCGGTTGCATGTCGCTTTTGAAGATCCCGATCAAAGAATATGCGATATCTTCCTCTCTTGTCGCGTCGCGGGTTGAGGCTAGCTGAAGTCTTTGTCGGATGTTGAGATCATCAGGATGGAAAGAGATGATAGTCTCGCGAGCAATTCCAATAGCATCTGCCAACTCTTGCATGATCTCGGGGGACTCCTTGTGGTTAGTGCGAGCGTCGCCGAGATATGGATTCCAGTTGCGATCGTAGAACCGGATCACCGTGGGTGCGAGAAGCTCTTGTGCAGTCCAGGCCCGCGTCATCCAGATGCTGTCCGTGAGGTTGCCGATCACCGACGGAAAGTCTACCCCCGCAAGGAGGACGAACGTGGCGGCGGACGCTTCGTACCACTTATACATCATCTTGAGCGACTGGCTCAACACAGGGCCGATCGTTTTATCAATACAGCACGTGTCCGACCATGCCCATCGATATCCGTCCACCTGGACCACCTCGCAGAATTTCTGTAATTTGACATTCAAGGGCGACGACGTATCCAGATTCCGGATCGAGTTGGCTGCCTTGACTTGCTGGTACGATGGCTCCTCCCCTTCCCAGACGTGCGAGAACGTCACGTACTTGAAATATTCTCTCACTACTTGGAGGATCTGTCTATCATCCAACTCCAGCGTCATGGAAGACATCAGTTGCTTGAACTGGGGATCCAACTTGAATATATGCACTCGCTCCTGTTCATTGCACAAGAGACCAGTCTTGACATCGATCACGACAATCGGACAATTTTTCAGGGCGCTGCGAATGGCCTTGTCGATAGCTGTCTCCAACCGAGCAGGCGAAACATAATTCCTGCTCAACTCTGCTCAACGCAGGTCATTACATCGCTATCAATCCACTCCGGAAAGGTGACGCTTACGACGGATGTCAGGATCGGGGGAGCTTTGGATGAGAGATTGCATGTGGGTGTACGCCTCGACAGCTTCGGGGTAGCGCTGCAGAGCGTGTAGTGCCGCGTGCCTGCTTTTGTATCCCCAGGGGCTTTGAGGGTCAGCCTTGATTGCCTGGGTGGCGAAATAGAGAATTGTCAAGCACGGGAAGTGCGAAAAACAATACCTCATCTGCATCGCTCAACGCGTCCTCCCACGACATTGACATTGCTTGTGCTTGGCTTCGTTTAACAAGAAGACGCGCAGGACAAGATGGATCGAGGGACAATGCAACAGAATAATGTTGAATAGCTTCATTCAGATTCTTGGACTGCACTGCTGCGTCGCCAACATCTTCGAGCGGCTTTATACATTCATGAAGCTGCTGCTGAATGGTAGCAGCAAATGCATCGAAGTCCCATCCAAAGATCTTTCGAATGACGTTGGTTAAATGTATAAGAACTCGAAAATATGGCTCACGAGCGAGATAATTACGAGGTGGGTGCTCTGGGGGAATAGGATAGCTTCCCGTGCGCGTGTGAGCAACTCCACAGCTCGTTCGTAGTCTCCTTTACTCAGTGACATCTCTGCAAGTTGGAGAAGCATGTGACCCTGAACAAGACCTGATTAACTTTGTGAACCAAAGACCACCCAGCCTACGTACCCGGAGAGTGGTATACAGTGACTTGTCATCCACAACTTTAATCAAGTCATCCACACGCGAAACAGCATCATCATGCTTGCCACATTCAAACAAAATGATAGCCTGGGTGGAGTACAAAATCAATAAGAACAGCGACGAAATACGTATACACATACTTTAATCAACAAGAGAAAATTATTTTCAGTCGAGAGACCATCGGTAAACACGAGATCGAAGGCACGGATGGCCAACTCGTGCTCGCAATTGGAGACGTAGGACATTGCATGTGCGACGTGACCGATAACAGATCGCTCAATTTCGATTGACTTGGCGTATAACTTGGTCAACGATAGGAGGAAGAAGGATGAGGCAAATATACCCATTTAGCGTCGCCCACGGCCTCGAGAGTCTGTTTCAAACGGCACCGTACGAGAGCGCGGAGAGCAAGTATGCGTGACTGGTCACAAGGCTCCGAACAGCGTAGGACTTCTTCTGACAAAAGTTGCTCGGATCGAAAGAATTCACCTTGCGTCCACGAGACGAATACAGCATTGCTGAGAGAGGTGAGCGGCAACTGTAAAGCTGTAAGAGAACACAGAGGAATGAGAACAAACAATGAATAGTTGCACGCATAGTACACTCACGTCGTGAAGAGCAAAGTATCGTCAATTTATGTGTCAGATCACCAAGGTTGACGAACGCAAAAACTTACGTCTACCGGAAAGTACGAGTCCGGAAGAAGATTGTGAAGATGGCGCAAGGTAATTTTTCCGTTTTCTTCACCGGTCGCAACGTAGTCGTTGGAAGAGAGCGCGACGGACCATACTCTGCTCGTGTGTTCGACGACATGTCCGATTTGCTTGTACGTGCCAGTGGCAACATCGCGAAATGACAGCGTTCTGTTTGCCACGATGGCGACAAACCTCTGATTTTTCGAGAGAGCGATGGAAGAAGGGGAGTACGACATGTCGCCGGGAATGGGCCAAGAATCGAGCAGGGCTCCCGAAGACGCGTCGAAAGACTTGGCTCCGCTGGACGAGGTAACATAAAGTCGTTGGCCGTCGCCTGACCAGACTAGCGGAGAAGACACCCATGACTTGAACTGGCACGGAATTTCGCGCAATTGTTGTCCGCTGTCGCTGTCGAGAATCCAAATAGACTTGACGCTGGCAGTGACGAGACGGTCAGCGTTGGGAGAGAACCGTACTGCCACCACCCCAGCGTCGTGTCGGATCGGCCCGAGGAGCCGCTTCCCCGTTTCCATGTTCCAAACGAACGTCTGCTTGTCCACCCCGCCCGTCACGAATCTGGTCCCGTCCGAGGAAATGTCGACAGAGAAGACTGTGTCGCTGTGGCCGTGAATTTCTAGCACCTTTTCGTGGGTTTCCACCGTGTCCCACACCCTCACCTGCGCCTTGGGAGCGCTAAGCCCGCACACCACCCATCTGCGATCTGGCGAGAGCGCAGCAGCCACGATCGTTCCGCCGTGTGCTTGAATGGCTTCACCAACCTCGTTTCCGTCATCCACTCCCCATCGCCGAAGCATCCCCTCTCCACCACCACTCAGCAACTCTTGGCCGCCCTCCGTGAAGGTGATCGAACATATTTTATGCTGACCATTGATTTCAATCACACTCGGGCGTTCTGAAAGTGATAATAATGTAGCAACCATCATGAGATAATCACTGGTGCGTACCTTTCGTAGCTGACTGCATATCCTTCCACGACAGCAAGACGCAAGATGGGCCAAGGGCACAGAAGCACTCAGTCGGCGCCTGTTCCTTATCGAAACATCACCACGGCAACTTGGGCGCTTATCCAGATAGTGATGGTCCCTCTACTTCCTGCTTGCTTTGGAGGACTCCGCAATGCGTGGAAAGGATGGTGTCAAGACACTCGGATCATTCATTTCAAGAATGATGCTTCTCAATTAAGCTGCAAGTCCCTCCGAGCGCACTGAGTTGTAGAGTTGTGCTAATCGGCCCTTCATTGCCGATTTCCCGATCTTTGCAATGCGCCACAATTTCAGGCAAGCAACAGCGGTCATTCTTTGTCGTTGGCTTCTTTAGACAGCGCGAGATTCAGTTTTCATGTTACTTTTCCCCCAGCCAGGCAGATAGTACTCATTACTGTGCTACGGGTCTACGCATGTCAACAGGGACGGATCATACAGTGCTTGAAGCCACGCAAGCTCAGTAGTTCGCAGTTTGCGAGATCCGCTCGATGTGTTCTCTTTGACCGGGTGCGCGTCCGAAGATGGTGATAACAAAGAATCAGAATTTGACTAAGAATCCTAGGGTGAGTTTATTTCATTGCCTCCTGGGTGGATAGTCCTCTCAGCTGACAGTGGTTCGGGTAGTAATATGCTATGGCATGGCGATAGCACGATTCGTGGTCTGGTCTGCTCCTCGCCTTTGGATACCTCTTAACCTCAGCACTGAAATAATTTGACATCCCCACCCTCACATCGTGTCATGTTGTGGCTTAATGAAACATGCGATTCACTGCCTCCCGGGGTGGGTGATAGCTGGCCAACGTTTGATCGATTGATCGATGAGAGTCGTGCGATATTAACAATAGACTCCATAATGAACATGCACATTAATGTGAAAGGGCACTGATTGCGTTTGCACGCAAGAAATGTGGCTCCAAGAACAATCTTCCACATAGGGATGCTTTCATGAATCCAGAAATTTCAGGTTATCTTAATACTCATCTTGCGACGCTCAAATGAGACCGATCCACTAAGAACACGACACAACATCCACTTCAATTACTTCTGCAAAGCAGGGTATAGCAAACATCACAGAAAGTCCAAACGTGAGGTAAACCACTCCGCCAATCCAGACCGCCTACTGCCACCCAAACACTCTTTATAGAACTGTAGCGTCGGTACAGGAGACGCCGACGAGAGAAACCTAAACACAAACTCAGCAACCGCAACAGGTGAGTTAAACAATATGCCGCTTACGCCATAGTTGTCCTCGCAGCACATAGGCTTCTGGTCACAAGAGGAACCCGTGCCAATGATGCCCGTGCATCCCAAGAAGGCGGTGACACCGACTACGGCGCCGACGGTTCCAACCAAACCACCTTGGCCTGCAGCAATGAGTGCCTGATCGATATCACCTTGGGTACCCTAAACCAGGCAGAATCAGATAGAGTCCAGGGACGACATAAGGAAATGGGCCTACGCTGGTGTTGCAGCAGTAAGCAGTGCCAGTGTTGCACTGGTATTCGGCAGCGACGAGGGCAGCGAGAGGAAGGAGAGCAAAGACACGAGCGAGCATTTTGAGTGAGTGAAGGGGTAACGAAAGGCTGATGAAAGGCGCAAGTGATTGACCTGCCGTTCTGGTCTACTCTCCCCATCCTTTTATACATGGAGAGCGGGGACCCCGTCGCACGGTTTACGTTCTCCTCGAGGTGATGGCGTGTTGGGACCCGACGAGAACCACCTGAAAATTTTGTTTCGCTTGCGTCGTGAATAGAAAAAAAAATGGAAGTTAATTCCGCTTGCCACAAACCTGAGGACGCTAGTCACAATGAAACCCTGCTTGGTAACGGCCCGCTGGCTGAATGAGTACTTACAAGGTAATAGTCTCGTAATGTCTAACAGGGTTCGTCACGTTGCCGAAGTCATGCATGATTCACGAATTGTTTGTTATTCAAGTTCGTATAAGTCCACAACTTGTTGCTATCAGTAGTAGAAGCCTCCGAGTCTGACCCACAAAATTTTGCGAACTTGCTACAAATTTGAGCTCTCGAATACCTCGAAGTTGTTAGAGAATTGGGCCACCTCACCAAGCGAATTGGAGCCCAGGCCCATTCAATATTGGCCTCGTTTACCAAGGCAGGGCGCGCGAAACCCGTGATGCGGCGGTAGCATGTTGACTTTGCCGTGCCATTACGCTTCAACCGGCATGAAGAACTCCAAAAGGTTCCGATTACGATATGCTTATTGTCGGTAAATATTCGATATGACGGCATTGGAGCGTCCCCGTGATCAGGTTACTCAGTTTCTGCCTTCCAGAAACTCAGTCATTGGGTCCAAGTTTTTGGTATCCCGTCGATGCCATCTCAGTCTAGTCCACAAATAAACATAGGAGTTGGTTATTCGAAAATATTGCGGCGAAAAGAAGTTCACCACACGTAAACTCGAGGTCTCGAACTCGTCCAGGCTCCACTGCCATTTGGCGGCCAGCCGGTGACCGGGCAACGCCTTTCCTAACACGTTCGGCTTGCTCGATTCATGATTGATGTTGCTTGTCACTGGCAGATTGGCGGCCTCGTCAGCAACAGCTGCAACAGGTTGACACAAACGTCCTGCTAACACTCGAACCAAAATCACGAGGTAAGATATTCAAAGCCATATTACAGTCGCCCCATGGGCCCAGAGCGTCCGTTACTTGATACGAGTGGTCTGCATTGCCTGCGAAATGGTGCTCTCGCCCGGTGTGTCAGGAAGGATTCCGGGCTTATAGCCTGTAAGCTTGCTCCATGCAAAAACTGGCAGGGAGTCCGTGCGGATTCCGAGTCGGTCGGTGCTGTCGGTAGCATGATTCCCGGGTTTAGCTCTTCGCACAGGCCGTCGGGTTGGCGAGGCAAGAATACGATTCGAGTTGAAACTTGAAACAGATGAAGAGGAGACTTACTATGTAACTTGAGGAAATCATCATCACATACTTTTGGTTGTTCAGAGAGCGACGGCGGATGAGTAAGGCAGTCACGATCACAACGGAAGGTTTGAAGGCTTCGCTGTGCTCAAACTTTGAATTATGAAATGGGTATTTAGTACTGAAAGGTACTAGCAGCTAGAGTGACTGGAATACTTGTAGGTAAATGACTGCCGTTAACGACCTGTGCAGATGGGCCTCAGTTGAGGACATATGTAGGACACTGAACCAGGAGTCTGGCCATCGCTTCTATGGTCTTTTGAAAGTCAATCGGAAATCACGTCACCATACCACATAGTCTATACGTTTAATAATCATCGGTAGGGATGCCAGTGCAAAAAGTGTTCAGAAGACCGGCCTGAGAGTTGCGTTCAGCGATACTCAAACTGTACAAGGGATGATACACACCTCAAAATCCTGTGCACAGCAGAGAGGGACCGTGGAGCAGTGGGAGGGAGTGTCATCGAGGGGGTCGCAATTCAAGCCGACGAGGTCGCTCGGAATGTTACTTAAACCAGAGAGTATCCAAGCGGCTATTGCATCTCCAAGGCTAAGTGACTCGAGGGCTGTCTGGACCTTAGGGTCATCAGGCTATAGCGAACAGGGATGAGTTAGGTTTGATTCAATCAGGGCCATGAATGTACCTTGACGGCCTGGTCGCAGCAGTAGGGCTTACTGTTGCTGCACTTTGGAGCATGGGCAGCGACGAGGAGAGCAAGGGGGAGAAGTGCAAAGAAGCGAGTGAACATGGCAGCGGATAAAAACGAGTGGATATCTGACTAGAGACTAGAGAGTAGATGGGAGGTGCGAGCGAATGATTGACTTGCAGTCCAAGCTCTCTCTCCTTGCCCTTTTATATTTGAAGAATTGGGCCATCGTCAGACGGTTGATGTCCTCTGCCGGAAAGTTAGCTGCGCCGCAGCCTGAGGAATACTCTACCTCGCTCGAGCTGCGGAAAAAGCAGTACCACCGCAGGGGCCGGACGAAACAATCGAAATAAATGGTTGCTTGCCCGCGAGTCTCCTGACTTTCAAGTCGCGTATGGCCACCATCTAAAAAGCCTCCGCTTGACAACGCTCCGGCTATGGGCGCTCGTCAACCAAGAAGGAAATACGGGACACACGTGAGCACTGAAACGAGCTCGGCCCATTGGAAGCCCCGGTGTACTGGCCAATCCGGATGGATGTCTTGCGGCATTCTACGGCTATACCTAGGTAGTTGGTGCTTCGAAACCTAAAATGAAACCGACTCGAAGTCGACAACCCCTGTCTGAGGATTTTTAAGTAAATGAGGTGAGATGATCCTGCAACGTGCCAGCATGCAAGCAATCTGAAAGTAGGACCTAACCGTTGGAACGTGCAGACCTGGAAAGATGCGCCATGGTTACCTGCATAGCAGCGTAATGAAAGTATCATAGTTCCTCAAAATTGATGGGAAAGCGCCTCAGAATCCATTCATCGGCTGACTAGCCTTTGCTGATCTAGCACAGAAGAAATAAAAGTTATTTGAAGTAGCAAAAGATGGCACCTCAGTTGTTCTGTCAAAGTGGTGGTTTCTAATCGGTTCATGACAGTGAAAATAGTTTCAAACTCGAGTTTTGCGGCGTGTCGGTCGAAAAATGTCCCCGAGTCTGAACACTGGTAAGTAGTAGCACGGCCTGTGAAAAATGGGTGTTACTATTCACCATTCAATATTCAATGTTCATAGTGTATACTTTGTCTAGGTCCTTCCACGCGAGAGACACTGGTAGAATCATGCAACTACAAGGCGCCCTCGTTCGAAAATTGCAACACGAGCCGTCAACAAATGTTCGCATGTTTGCAGGAAGTAACGAGGAACGTCGGGTTCCCTGAAAGATCAACGTTAACTCGGACCATCCGACATCTGGTGAATGCTCGCAGATTGAGAGGTTAGTCGAGCTCGTCGCGTCGAATGATGCATTCAGGAAACATGGGGCTTCGCTCTAACGCCTCGGCATCTCCCGGGCGGACTCTCCACCGCTGACAATGACAATGACAATCACGTCCTCGAGGGGTCCATCATGATCTAAAAAAAACTGCGATCGAAAGGCATGATAATATTGTTGAAACTGAAACCTTCTCGTCTTACAGCAGCACGCGTGCAAAGTAAAATCTGTTCAAGTCGATACACAACAATAATAATATATCCCGCAAGCGCCACAGCTTGAGCGATAGTCCAAACTTAAATACGTACATTTCTAACCACCAACCAGTCTTGAGAGGTATCTATACATGTACATGTCTAGTCAACCATTGTGTCTCCTTCGCTCACAAGTATCCCTTGACCTCGGCACCTTCCCCACCCGCAGACGTCGCCCCCCAGCTTTTCTCCCCAACCAGATGCAACATGTGCTCCACCACCTCTTCGGGCGCCGTCAAATGCCACCTCGCCAACGTCCGCTTTGTGCTCGGCCCCACCGCCGTCGTGAAGATCGCGTCCGGCGCGATGGCGAGCTCAACGTCCGGCGGCGGGGTCGCACCGTTGCTGTTATTGCCGTTGCTGTGGTCGTTGATGAGCGTGACAGACAGGGGTGCTTCGAAGTGGATTTTGCTGCCAGTCGGGTGGTTGGGCGGGAAGACGTGCAGCGCTCGGAACATGTCTTCGTCCGTCTGGATCGGAAGCGGTCCAGTCCGGCAACGGCAGCAGGGAAACGTAAGTCACATCATCGATCGGAGATCATATCCCAGTTTCAACTTGTCTACCTCACCTTATCATCGCCTGCGCAGAAGATAAACTCCGCGTCGGGATTCATGTATAGAATCCGCTTGACGATCTCTCCCTGTTTTGGACAGTAAGACGAAAAACGCTAAGATGGGACGATCCCGGAAAGAGATCCAACAGGACGACGAACCTTGTTCACGGCCAACGGGCGTACCTCTAGATTCTTTTTTCCCACAAGTACTTCGATGGGACGCTTGTGTGCGAGGTTGTTCTCCAACAGGTCCTGGCACTGTCTGCACTGGAACAACCTACGACCCGCTTATTAGGAAATACAGAAAAGAGAGCAATAGTTTGAACTCACCCCCATTCGGGATCGCTCGACCGATAATGCCACGTGATCGAACTCTTCTTTACCTCGATATGACTGCCCGTCGTCCGCTCGGTATAATACCTAAAGATTTCCGCTACCTCGTCCATCCATCCCATGTCCAGCTTTGCGGTAAAGTTGACCCAGCCTTCTTCGTCCGCCGCCTCGTCCCGGTTGTCGCCGTTAGACGGCTGACGGATGAACCCGCCGTGTTCGGCACTCATGCCAAGGTGTTTAATGTGACCCAGGTGGAGCTCCAGGAATGCTTGGTCTCGACCGGAGACGATATAGACGACATTGCGAGGATCAGAAGCCAGCTTCGTGAGTGCGTTCAACGCACCCAACGAAGGGATCGCCATCGACGGTGTCTTGACGATGGGAGTGAGCGTACCCTGTCATCCAACATTAGTACTAAATTTACGACAGCCCCGTATTCTGGATCCGCACATCGTAATCGAATAAGAACAGTCGCTTTCCCGCCCTATTGTACTTGTCGTTTATGAGCTCCTTAGGAAGGTAGGGAGTACCACGCGCATTGCTCTGGCAGTTGATCTGGATGAGGAGTTTCTCGACGAGCAAGGCTGCCCAGGTGTGCGAGGTGTGAGTAGTCACAACTTTGTGGAGCGGTTCGTGCCGAGCCGCCTTGGAGGCAGAGGACATGAGGAGACCTGTGTTCATCGCCGCTGCGACGTCCTATCATTCATCATTTTCGTTGATTGGCCCAAACGGAAAACAGGGACGAGATGATGGTACGTACACCCAGATCCCACGGGTTGACATGTAATGCCTGAGTCATATGTTGACTAGTGCCCATGAACTCGCTCAAGACAAGAGGTGATCGATTGGTGCGTTCTTGTGCAATGACAAATTCCATAGAGGTCGTGTTCATGCCGTCACGTAGTGGCGTGATGACTCCCAAATCTGCGACAGAAAGAAGAGCATAGAATTCGTCTTTCTTAAGTGTTTGGTGGCTATACGAAACCCAAAAGGTTAGCGCGTGAAACAAGACAAGAGATATGCAAATGGAACAGTGTATAAATGCAGACACGAGTACCAAAGGACGTACTAATGATGAACGGGTATGAAATCTAGACTTCCGTATTCTCCATTGATATGTGAGACCAACTCGGATATTTGACGTTCCAACTTGGGAGAATCAGAGAGCGAAGGCGACGTCACCTGGATAAGCACAACTTGGCCCTGCCATTCGGGGTAATCGTGTAAGAGTTTCTCGAATGCACGGAGCTATATCACCATCAACAAGTTGCATCCTGGCGGAGCACGAAAGGGACAGACCTTGTGCAAAACCCCCTTGACAACGTCCAGCTTGTCTCGTCCGACGATAATCTTTTTGTCCGCATAGAGCGCTCGGAGGGACTCCAACTTTGGTTGAATACCAGGGCGCAACGTGTCCTTCGCTACGCGTTCGGCATCGATACCCACCGGACAATGAGAAACTGTAACAACGTGTCCTTGCACATCGATTCCTATGTATTTCGTGTCGGAAAAGTGGGACGCTTTACTGCGATCAGAGCGGGAAGCGGTCGAGTGCGTCCTGGTATATAAATCGGAGGACAAGTTGACCATCGGGCTGGTCGCGGGGAAAGAACGGGTGGTCGTTTCGTATCCACAGACACGGACGCAAGTGGACGTGAAGTGACGGGTGTACGAGTAAGTTTGGAAACAGACCAAGTTGGCACCGAGCATCCCATCAAGAATCTCTTTGCGGCCTAAGATACCCATCGGATCAGGTAAGGACAAGCAAATTACCAACCAACTTACGCGGCAAACATCTAAATACTTCCGAGCTTGGGAATGGGGTGTGAACAAAAAGACCGATGATCCTGTGGCAGTGTGATCCAGATGTTCAGAATTCGTGCGGGGATGCCGCGCGACACGGACTCACACGTCAGTCCCTTTCTCACCTACGGCACTCCGCAAAAGCTTTGGAACAAGGAGAAGGTGGTAATCATGTACCCAAACCAGGTCACCCGGTTGAAGAACTGAGGCGATCCGCTCGGCGAAAGCCTGATTTGCCTAAATATCGATTACAATAAGATCTCAAAGTTGGCAATTTAGTGATAAAGACAGGACGTACTTGTTCGTAGTGCACCCAGTGTGCATCTGCCGACGCATACTCCGTAGCAACGTCCTGCCAGAGCAGATAGTGGAACAACGGCCAAAGTGCTTCCGGAAATGTCAATCAAGATGTCAGATAAGATAGAAAAGATTGCCGGCGTCTCGAAAGGGAAAGAAGCGAAGAAAAGCCCACGAGAAATAGGCATGACGTTGATCTTTATCTATCTCTGCAGCCACGACGCCAACGATCATTGAAGAGGACAGCAAACTCCATTGCGATCATTGGATGCGAGATCAGTCGATCAACGGTTGGGGGAGTGCCTATCAACCGAGCTGTCACGACGATGGGGTGATTATCCAGAAGCGGACAGACACCCGAGAACTAACATCGCCACAGATAAAATAGAACAAGCACACGTTTAGAAATTTCGGGCCAAGAAAGTGGCTGGTGAAAGACTTCGGGCACACGAGCAAGGATAAGATCATGATGCCAAGAAACCAAAGACAAGCAAGCTGTGAGGAGGAAGAGAAACGCACTCGTTTTGCAATACCCATCGTAATGTCCGTGTGCGACCTTGTCTTCGATCCAGACAGGCACGTAGGTGAGCCTGCCCTTCTTTCCCTCGATCCCCTGACCCTGGCCGTCTTCATCGTAGCCAACCAGCTCGGTCTCCAACGACTCTTTATCGGCTTGGCTGACAAGATGAGTCGGAATGCGATGCTCTGCGCTACCCACGCTGGATTCGTTCTCTTCTGCGGATGCAGCACCCTCGGAAGGAAGTGAAAGGATGTCGCCAGTCCAACCGATGATGAGCTGGTCGTGAGTGGCAGAGAGCGAGCGAATGCCCGAGATCATGGCAGCATGGCCGTACCTGGGCCCGAGCTTCCAGCGCCGGGATGGAACAGACGATTGCTGAGGGAGTTCTGTCTGTGCGGTGTCCCCAGTTGGGCTAGCAGGGACGTCGCCATAGGTTGTCGGAGGGGACGGAGGAGGGCTAAGGACGCCGGCTGCGGCCGGGGTTGTGTGAGAGATGAAGGTGGGTACGACGGGGAGATAGTGGCAGACGTGGACGATTCTGCCCGAGAGTTGTACGCCATGAGCTTTGTGGCTCTCCTCGAGCGCCCGCACTTTCTCGCGAACGGCATCGAGGGAAATATTGTCGCCTGCGCGTGTGTAAGGCTCGCTGTAGGAGTCCATGTGTGGTGGGGTGTTAAAAAAGGGAGGAAGGAACGGGAGAGCGTTTAAATGTGTCAGGATATAGATTATCTGCGAACCGAGAATGGATTTGGGATAATGGTGGATGATTTGAGGCTGGTGTGCTGAATTAGGACACGTCGACTCGGACGAGTCAGACCTACGCCGAGTGGTAACACGGAATCTACACGCAACGCAGGCTCAAGCAACAGTTCCGGTTGTGGTGGTCTTCGCTGCCCGTTTACGTCGTCGTTGCACTGCAAGTCGTCCTCGTCGGCGAGGGCCAATGATCACGGCAAACTCCGGGCCGTTCCCCCCGACCTTCCAATTTGAGCCATGCAACACTAAAACTCAGTCCTGTCGCGACGGGCCCGCGTTCAGACGAACGTGCTGGATTCGTGTGCTGCCGGGTAACCTCCCCGGCTCTTCTTCATGGTCCCGAGACTTGCCATTCCGAGTTTGATCGTAGCCTCTATAATCTTCGGGCCTATCTTGATCACCTCTCTGAATCCGCGAAATTGGCAGGCCTTCCTCCGCGATCTCGGACACCCGCACCATTTTCTTTCGAACTGGAGTCCACAAGCCAGGGGGTTCTAGGCTGCATGGTATTAGATCGCTTCCATTTTCTCCCGCCAGCATTCCAAATAAGTCGGAGTACTATCGCATCAGTCCCCGTTATCTCAAGGCTTACACGTGGTGCACCGCTCGTTTCCGCTTGCCATATATATCCTCGACCGCCCTCAGAGCGCCTCGAGGTCTCATCCGACAACCTCGGCGGAGACAACGCTCGCAGTGCCTTCGTGACCCTCCGTTATTCTTATCATTCAAAAGCAGTGCACCACCCTCTTGGCAAGCCGCACTCTTTCTTCCACCCGATCAACCTTTTTGCCCGTCCAAGTCGGAATTCTATTAGCCTCTTGAGAGTTCCGTTGGCATGCGCTTTCTTCCCGCCTTTCTCCGCAAAGATTCAAAAGCGTCTCTCATCAGCGACCTCTTGAAAAATATAGAACACGAGGATGCTCTCAGTGACAAGGTCAGTCCACCAACCTTTTACACCCAGCACACACATGCCCTTCCCAAAACCCTTCCACCCCCTTACGCCCCATCGGAATCATATCACCCCTCTTACGCGGTCCGACACCAGGACATCTTTAACGTCGTCATCATCGGCCAAACAGGCGTCGGTGCTAGCTCACTTATCAACACGATCACCGGCGGCGTCGCCAAAGCACCCATCTCCACCGACGTCAGTCCCTGCACCAAATCCTTCACCGCCTATCCCTTCACGCTCAACGGACGCTCCTTCCGACTGATCGACTCCCCTGGATTCGGCTCTTTCAAATGTCCTACCTCAGCTATCGTTAAAGCCCTCCGTGAACTCGACGCCCAATTCGGAATCGACCTCGTCGTCAACTGTTTACGTGGCACGCGTGGAGACGCGAATGCGGGATACCAAAACTACACCGCGATACGGTCCGCGGTGTCGGACGATGTTCCCATCGTTGCCGTGATAACGTGTCTGGAGAGATACGGCGAGTCGATGGACCTTTGGTGGTCGACGAACGAAGCCGATCTAAAAGCGAGACGCATGGTCTTCGCTGACCATGCATGCGTCACAACGTTGGACGCCTCGACTACCCGCGATGTAGTCTTCAAAGACAGACTTTCAGAGTCGGAAAGGGCAGCAAAGCGAGTAATTCTGAGAAATTGTTGGGCAGAGAAGGGGGCCGTTGGAAGATGGCTACACCGAGGAGACATGTTTCTCTGAAATTAATTAGAGCGTGTGCGTTCACTCTGCTTGGTGCTGCTGGATGGCTCAGTTCAGACTGCTGTCCCTCAGATAAGCATCTGCCGACCCTCCCGGCAGTAATGTTTCGTGTAAAGCAAGGACAGGCACGTTTACGAATAGGCTCGTGGAGAGCCTGCGTGTACGTAGAATAGATAGAAGGAACGTTCGTTCCTTACTATTGGCGCAACTTGTACGATGACGGGCTCAGTCGTCGTGAGGACCTTCCACCACGTGTTCAACGCCTAGGCTAGTTGACGTGATTTCGAGGCAGAGGCATACAAAGATAAGTAAACCCACCTGAACTTCGGACGAGAAGACCATAACACCTTTGCTCGTTCCTGCAAAATTCGCGTTTCTGGCACGTAAAACAGCTTGTTCTCTTTCTCTTCCCAAGATCGAATTCTCGGAACGGAAGATTAGAACACGAGGAACCCTGCAGTTGTCCACGCGAGTCCTCCGTGACTCCGATAGAGTGGTGACGGTCACCGAGGGAAGGCGTCTGCTCGATGCCCAATCGGCGGAATCAGTGCGACCCCAACAGGGGAAAACCGCGATACGGCTCCTTGCCACGGGGAGTATGCATCACGTTTGTTGCTTCGATGAGGGGACAACAGTGGAGAAATCAGGAGACATGGGGGCCCACCTTCCAAGCATGCACCCTGTGCGGCACGATTTCCATGAGGCGTCCCTTCGTCCCCGCTGGAAACGCCTTCTTAACAAGACCCATCACTCTCAACGACCAGAAACGCCCCTGTGCGAGCTGCCAAACATCTCTCAACCCAACCCACCGCGTGTGCCACTTCTCCACCGCCGCGCATCCCATCCAGGATGGCCTCAAATAAGCTCTTCGTATCCACCAGGCTCTTTACCGAAACCCCCGTCTTGACTCGGCTGCGCGGATTCAACCCGTTCGAAGCCAAATCCCCATCGATGCCCATGCCGGTGGACAACGTGAGTCATCCCCCTTTACAGCGCCTCCCGCGGTGTGCTTGACATGTCTGTTTTTGTTCTTTAAAAATATTTTTAACACCAGGGCGACCGGGTGCACGTTATCGTCATCTTTGGACGCACCGGCATGGGCATCAGCTCTCTGGTAAACTTGATCCTCGGCCGCGAAGACGCACCCTTTAGCACCGACATGCATCCATGCACGGTGGCACCGGCCGCGTACAGAGTGGACATCAATGAACACGCTTTCGATATTTATGACATCCCCGGGTTCGGGGGCGAGGCTACTAGTCCAGAGAAAACCATCGGCGAGCTCTATACTGAGCGCGGCATCGACCTTCTCATATATTGCCTGCGGCCAAAGGAAGGCATCGCCAAGAAAATTTTCAACGCCGTGCGAGCCGCCGTGCCGGCGAGAGTGCCCATAGTCGGCGTTGTGACTGGCCTCGAGAAGTACGTCGAGACGATGGAAGATTGGTGGTCGGGCCCGCGAAAGAATGGCGATTTCCTCGCGTCGAGAGGGCTCAAGTTTGTCGACCACGCATGCGTGACGACGCTCTCCAGGGAAGACGTGTCGTACAACATGGACTTGTACGAGCGACGGTATCAGTCGACGCAGGTCGTCAGGAACCTGATCTGGAGGAACTGCAATGGAACGAAACGGGTTACATACGTGAAGACCGCTGGGTATCTCCCTGACCTACCGTACGCTATGTGATGACTCTTTCCGTCATTTTCTTCTTCTTGTGCTTTATTTCTGTACGACCAGGCGACGACTAGTCGATAGGCAGCGCCTTTTCCGAGCCGTTCACGTTAACCATATGTCCACGATAGTATACCCAGACGTTCCAGCTTTGTTTATGACTGCTAAGCATTCGCAACTTCTTACGCTCGTTCGCTATAGTCCTTGTTTCTTCCGTCGTTCTTTTTCGGTTCCGTAGTGCTGTAGTCACGATAGCAAACTTCACGACCTCTTTGATGAGGAAAAGGCAGGAGGGCCCTCCAAAAGGTTCGACTGTCCACGCATAGTTACAAGGTAGAGACAAAGTTCACTCAATGTTTGGCGATTTGTTTGTTTCAAAGGCTCTTGCCAAACAACCACCAAATCCTCACATGGTCATGTTTTCAAAAGCATGTTTGAACCAACGAAGTACATCTCAATTGCTGAATAGTAAGTGAAACATATTTGATGAAATGGTTGGGAAGTCGCATTAGCCTAGCCTGGGTAGAGTATAGCTCTCGAACATAACATGAGATGCACAAAAGAAACCACAGTAGACGACTTCATGCCAGTAAAGTATAAATGGTGTTAAATGTATGCAAGGTGTTAGGATAATTTCCTCCAGGTCTGATCACCAGTCATAAAACCTTTGTCGCGCCATGATCCTTATCCATGACGGAATAAGAGTTCGATGATTAGAGAGCGGAGTTCTTCAGTGTTCTGCAGCTTTTCTTTTCTTGTCAAACAGGCATGGCCAGCCACAAGACGAAGTTTAGCAAAGTGTCCTTTATTTGTTTCCCACCAGTTAGGATCCGGGCACGGTGTCATATGATTGATGACGACAAGAACCGGCACGTTACAGCTATGCTGGTTTGCCCAATCGTCCAAGTAACATATAGCTTCCTTCACTTGTGGTGTTCGGTCTTCCATACAGACGATGGCAAGGCTGATACCCCCTGACGATAATGTGGGAGGCGAACTGCTGAAGCTTGGCATGTCGTAGAGCGTGCTTTGTATGACCCCTCCCGCACTTTCAAGTTCGATGGGATAGGCGGTTGCCTCAGTCGTGCGTCGTTGAGTGTCATTGGATACCGGAGCAACCTCCTCGCCTATGATCAAGTTGACGACAGAGCTGGCACCACCACCGGTCGGACCCAGTACTACGATGTTTTGCGCCTTGGAATCACCGGAAACGATGGGGGAAGCTTTAGGTGCTATGGTGACATTGGGTTGTGTGCGTTGACCCGCATCATCGCCGTTATCCAAGATCTTCGACTGTGGCAGGGCTTTAGTAGGGAGAGGAGCTGCTCTTGCTCGGACGGACCTGTTTCTTACTAGCACACATCATTTCTGGGACTTGCAATGCTGCAAGCTAGTAGAGAGTTGCGAAGGAGGGATAACCTCAGAACGGTGGTGAGTTGAACGATAGCAAGTATGCCACGCGGAACACAAGGAGGAATAAGGACTGTATACTTTTAATACACGCAATGCCTCAGAAATAGCGTGACATACCATGCGCTCACCACGAACTTGATGGGGTGGCGTTGAATTCATATCTGGTCGTGAAGAATGGAACGGTGTCGGTCCAGACACTCCCCGGACTGCTCGCGGTAACCTGTAAGTGATCTGAACGACTAGATAGAAAGAGAACGCGGACTCGGCCGTCATTTTTTGCCTGTTACTTCACTACCGTGACAAGCAACGTCATGGTGAGAGACTACCCCAAGAACTTATCATGCTCCGGAATGTCGTCCCACGGCTTATTACATACTCAAGTTCGGGAGAACGCAAGCTCCATCCGAGCGCGCACTTGACTCTCATGTACATTCACATTCGGGCACGCGATACATCTGTGCGACGTCTCCTCGCGCAACTGGGTTCAAGGAATCCCTGTGCAGCGGAGGGCAAGGTCTTCGTCCTCAGGCGGGGTTATCATGACGAGTCGTATGGTTTCCGAAGGGTGCGTGAGTTCGTCATGCCAGACTGTGCGTCACCACACACGAGATCTTTCATCTCTCTGCTACTGTATTCACCGTTCTCATCAGACACACCTGAACAACTGGCGAATCGAGTAACGAATGCATCTCTGTTGCGCTATGCGGATGCCCTCCGTACTCATGGTCATCGTGCTGCGTCCATCGACCCGCTTGACCTTCTCCGACGTGAACGTGTCGGAGCACTCGAACACGCTCGATACGGCCTCACCGACCCTTCTGCCCAGTACAACGTTGACGGCATTCTCTGGACCGATGAAACTCATGGAAAGGGTAAGAATTGGACCCTCGACCGGATCACCGGGTTTCTCAACGCGGTCTATGTGGGGCGCATCGCATATGAGTATATGAACTTGCCGAGCAAGACGGAACGCCTTTGGTTTGCGAACCTTCTGGAGTCTGGGGCTATGCATCCCACTACTCCGCAGTGTCAACAAAGGATGCATGAATTGCTTGCGCGCTCGGAGGTGTTTGATAACTTTCTGCAAGCTAAATTTCCAAACGTGAAGCGGTATGGTCTAGAGGGCGGTGAATCCATGTTACCTGCGCTTGACGCGTTGTTCGCGGCGGCTGCACAAGGTGCGTGTTCTGAATGACTTCTCCGTTTGTTGTAACCAACCCATGTTCTGTGAGTTAGCTAACATGACACATATTGTTCTTGCCATGCCTCATCGTGGACGACTAAATCTGCTCACTGGTCTCTTGGAATTTGACCCCGCTGCGCTCTTCCACAAGATGAAAGGCGGAGCGGAAGCACGGGTCGACGGCGAAACGACCTCAGGGGATGTGTTGAGTCACTTGGGTACGTATATGCTCTCTGTTCAGTGTTTCCGCACCGAATGACCGCTGTCCAGTGACTTCTCCCACGTTGAACTATGAGGGGAAGGAAATCAAGGTGTCCCTGCTGCCAAACCCGTCACACTTGGGTATGTCCATTCGTTCATTCGTGTCAATTGTTTTTTTTTGCTTGATGCACGTTGATTTGATAATCTAACCCCCACTTTAGAGGCCGTGAACCCTGTTGCTCTGGGCAAGGCTCGGGCTAAGCAGTATAGCCTTCTCAAGGCGCTCGAGAAAGGCGTTGGGGCGGAGGGATGTATGCTGGGAGATAAGGTAAGCTACGAGGTGTTTCTCAGCACGCATACAACAAACGATTCTGGCTTGAAAGGTTATGTGCGTACAACTGCATGGAGATGCGAGCTTCACGGGCCAGGGTGTAATCATGGAGACGCTTGGATTGAGTATGTATTGTTCGATTCACCGCGCCATGTGTTTTAACCGCTTATCTGCAGGTAATTTGCCGCATTACACTTGTGGAGGAAGTGTGCACATCGTGGTTGAGTGCGTTATACTGTGTATCTCTCTTTTCGTACCATTCTTACGTTCTGATTTACTTGTAGCAACAAGTGCGCCCAAGCTTGTCTGGTTCATTTACGCCTTTGGCTGATACATTGACTTCTAGCATTGGGTACACAACACCCGCGTCAGCGGCACGATCTTCATTGTATTGCTCAGATGTAGCGAAGATGATCAATTGCCCTGTGCTACACGTGAATGGCGATCACCCTGAAGGTAAATATTCATGTTTCGTCGAGATCGTTGCATTCTCATGGGAGGGATATTTATGTAATAATTCCTTCCGCAGATGTTTCTCGAGCAATCGAGATCGCATTCAAGTATCGAAATCACTTTAGGAAAGATATCGTCATCGATCTGATGGTATACCGTCGTTGGTAAGACACGTCTTCTTTCGATACGATATCGTACCAGGGTCATCTCGATCAATCTGATTTTCAGGGGTCACAACGAATTGGATGAACCTGCATATACCCAGCCAATTATGTACCAGAAGATCCGGTCGAGGAAAAGTGTGCCTCAGCTCTACGAAGACAAATTGGTCGTGCGTGCCATCCACGTGTATGCGTTCTTGAACACAAGTTCTCATTGACCTTGGGCGTCCTGTTCGATGATAGTCCGATGGTGTTATCTCTCCGGAATCTGCATCCTCCATTCGAAGCTCCTACAAGGCGGTGCTCAATGACGCCCTTACAGCCTCGGCAGCATATTCCCCTCCTTTAATCAGCTTTGATTCTCAGTGGAAGTCGGTTGTCATCGATGGGAAGGAGGTACCTATGGTCTGGCCGGGTTCAGAGGAAGCAAAGACGTTCGACACAGGGGCACCTGCCGACCTGCTCCAAAAGGTCGGCAGGGGGAGCGTCGAGGTCCCGGGTGGATTCGTATGCATTTTTTTCTTCGTTCTCTACAAAATATGATATGCTCATGGTCATTCCTTTAGGAGATCCATCCACGATTACAGCGCCATGTCAAGAGCCGGTTGGCGAGCTTAGACAAGGCAGAAGGCGTCGACTGGGGGACTGCGGAAGTACGCTCTTTGCGCTCTTTGTATGCCAAGCTGAAACCTATACACTTTGGGATTTTGGTAGGCGATGGCACTTGGGACACTTATGGTCGACGGATACGACGTTCGGATGGCTGGACAAGATATAGGTCGAGGGACGTTTAGTCACCGGTACGTCCGCGTCAGTTTTGATATAATATTGATTATATTCGATGCCATAAAGTCATGCCATGCTCGTCGACCAGAACACGGAAGGAGTGATCGTTCCGTTGAACCATGCACTCACTGGGGCAGTTGGGAAGCTCGAGCTTGCTAACAGTGGGTAATCTGTACTCTCCTATATGCAGTATTGGCTGAAGAGATACCTTTAGGTTCGTTGAGTGAAATGGCTGTCCTTGGGGTGAGACATCTCGCGATGTAGCGTTGATAGTTTTTGAGAATGTCCACAGTTCGAGTACGGGGCTTCTTGGGAGAGGCCCGACCTATTGTCCATCTGGGAGGCTCAGGTATGCTCGTGTCCATGTTCCCGTTCTTCGCGATACGGATGGTTAACCGAGCTCCGCATGTTAGTTCGGTGACTTCTTCAATGGGGCTCAAATCATCATCGATACTTTCATCTCGAGCGCCGAAAGTGAGCCACCAAGCGTTCCTGGTGTCTTCGCACTAACGGTATCTTGCGATCGCAGCCAAGTGGTGGAAGCAAAGTGGGATCGTGCTCTTGCTGCCTCACGGTTTAGATGGCGCTGGACCAGAACATTCTTCTAGTCGCATAGAAAGGATGCTGCAGGTACATATCCGACTGCACTTGCGTACCCGACTCGTACTGATCGATTGTCAAAAAAAATTAGCTCACGAACGATCCTTACGCCCCGGAGCTGAAGGTGAACGTCAATATGCATGTAGTTTTCCCGACCACCCCAGCGCAGTACTTCCATCTCCTTCGTCGACAGATGAAGAGGAACTATCGCAAACCGCTTGTGGTCGCTGCGCCCAAGGGTCTCCTTCGTCTGCCAGTACGTTCTCTTTTACTGTTCAATTTCGGACATTTAAAAACTCATTGACTCTATCATTGCTCCAGGCTGCTTCGTCCAAGCTCTCAGATATGTTTCCCGGAACTGAATTCCAGCCCGTGCTTCCAGACGCGTATCCCCCCAGCGAGAAAATGGAACGTGTCGTGCTGTTGAGTGGGAAGCTCTACTTCGAACTCACAAAGGAGCGAGCGGCGCGCGGGCTGGAAGAGCGGGTGGCACTGATACGTCTGGAAGAGCTCGCACCGTTTCCGTTCGCTCGGCTTGCGGACGTCCTCGAGCCTTATGCGACCTCGAAGCCTGAGTGGGTGTGGGTGCAGGAGGAACCGAGGAACCAGGGTGCGTGGGGGCACGTCAAGGAGAGGTTGGGGCTCGTGTTGAGCGGGTTGGGTGAGCGCGGGAATGACGTGAGGTTTGTTGGGCGACGTGAGGACGCGGTTCCGGCGACGGGGATCGGGAAAGATTATCAGGCACAACAGAAGGCGGTCATTGATGGAGTATTTCAAGGATTGTAAGTAGGAGGGGAAGTGGTGTTTCCTGAAACCCAGATTCGAGGAGGGGGGCAACGTTATGGGGTTCCTCTGGCTCTTCTCATTGTATTTTACTTTCCCCGGTCGGACTTACTGCTGGGTACGCCTTTCACGGCACTCGTCTTGTTTAAACTTTGCCAGATGGTTGAATGAAATTCCACGGTAATAATGATGGGCCCATATAATTAGTTGCTATCATCAAAAGGAGTATCACTAGCAAAACGGTTTCCGGCCGAAAAATACTCTCACTGAGCTGTGAGAGCCTTCGATATTGTCCCACTCTTCCCCGATCTCGTCCATTGCCTTTTCAAAGTCTTCGGCCGATGCAAACTGGATGGAGCCACCCATTTTGATCACGTTATCCCGCATCCCTCTCCATGCGCCGAGCGTCATGGCCTTCCCCTGAATACCCTCCTCGCCAGCCCACTTACCCAAAGGCATGGACACTTCCTCCGACGTGACGTCCACGAACCCGGCCGCCTTGAGCATGTCCGCAATGTATACCCCACACCGCAACATCATCCCCCTTTCGCCCAAAAAGTCATCCATGAACAAGACATGCGCGGCAGTTTTCGCGCCAGACGTCCACTCGGGTCCTATCTCGATCAGCTGGGCGTATCCACCTGGCGCAAGAACTCTATAGATCTCGTGGATGCTGCGGCGCCATTGATCGCGGGTGTAGGCACAGATGAGGAGGCGTTGGTTGACGAGGGCGAATTTGGAGGACCAGTAAGAGGGAAGGGAAGTGGCGGAGCATACTGAGAGGTGGACGTTGGGCGAGGTGGTGGTGTAGTCTGGGAAGAGGCGGGGTTCGATGTCGATCCCATAGAGTTGGACGGATTCGGGGAGCTGGGTGCGGGCGTCGCAAAGCCATGCGCCTGTAGTACGGACGTTAGTTACTATCAGAAAATCGAAGGATGAAAGAGCTTACTTGCGCCGGTGCCTATGTCCAGGACTTCTTCTTCTCCTGTTAATGATATCGGTGGAAAGATCAGACGACCGGAGAGAAGGCGGGTATATAGTTGGTGCTGAGCTAGGAGCCTGGCCAAAGTTGAGCGGCACGTTTAACGACCCAGAGGCGGAAATGGACACACCTCTGGCGTTCCTCCTCATCCGAGGGCAGAAGGTAAAGAGATCCTGCATACGAGTGTGCTGTACGGGTGGTGGTCAAGCTCATGTTAGAAGACACTGACTCGGAGGTGCTGACCTGTTATGAAGATTCCTCGACCTTTTTATATACTCAAGTCATGGAATTCAAGGGTGCCAACCGGGAGAGAACCGGCAACGAAAGTCGCGGCGGCCATGTCATCTGACCGACTCGCAAAGTGCATAGCCCAGACGTCTTATCATCCGCGGGGTATACCCCTCGACGTCCGAGAAGAACACAAAAATAGAATTGATGCAAAAAACTGTGATTACCCGATCTGGAAAGAAGCGTCGGTGTCAGCCAATCAACATTCAGAGAACAACCCATCAACCGGCTTCCACCCATCACACATACTACCGGTACTACTTCTACCGTGACACCGCGCTCACATTCAGGGCGCATCATGATAACACGGGTGGCATGCGATGCACGTCAGCAACATTCCCGTGCACATATTCCTTCCATGTACACTCTGGCTGTCCCGCTTGCGGAAAAGAGAAGTGCACTTGTGACGCGCGACGCGCGACGCGCCCGGTTTGACCAACGTTCCCGGTCCGGCCAGTGGTAGCATAGCAGAGACGTCGCTCGTCCCTGCGCTCCGCTGTCAATGCTGTTCACGCCCATAGTGTGTTTCCACGCCAAATATTGCTGACGTCTAGTGACTGCTCACAGGTTTCTCGCGCGAAGAACGTGGCGCGTTCCCGGTCCCCGTATGATGTTTTTGCCGGTCGGTGGGGTCTGGAAGGATAAATTGTGATCGCGATGGGAGACGATAATATGCAAAGTCGACATGTCCTCCACTCAAGTTATCCAGTCATACAGACCTACGCACTCGTATCCAGGGGCCCAATATCTCCTCCCTTCTGATAATGACGAAAAGTCGAGGTAAGCTGCTCGACTTCTTTGGATGTCCAAGGTTTAGGAAAGAATGGACAGGCTGGCACGCCAACATGAACTCTACAAGACTCTGTTTGACGGACGCATCATCTTTCCTTCAATCTCTTTTCTCCACAACACGGAAGTGCTCGACATTGGCACGGGATCAGGTACTAGTTTAGTCTGTCACTGTATCAAACCATCCTCAACCGATCTCTCCTAGCAACCTGGCTAACTGACTGTCAATCCCTCCTCCCCCCATCTGTCCAGTTCTACGGAATCGACATCGAACCCCGCCTGTTCCCGCTCTACGCAGACAAACCCCCCAACTTCCACTTCTCGGTCAGGTCTGCGACTGATCTCCCCTCTTACTGGACCTCCAAGTTCAACCTCGTCAACCAACGCCTTCTCGTCCTCGCCCTCACCAAACCAGAGTGGCAACGATCCATCGCCGAGATCTTTCGCGTACTCAAACCAGGCGGGCACGCACAGTTCGTTGAGATTGATTCCACGTGGCACTCAGGCCCCAAAACGGCCGCACACACCGACTTTTTGAAATCATTCCTCGACGCTAAGGGTCTCGACCTCCAGTGCTGCGAGCACATCCCGGACTGGATGGTCGCGGCTGGGTTCGTGAACGTACGGATGGAGGAGACGACTGTCAGGATCGGAAGGTGGGCGGGGCGGATGGGCGAGGAAGCGAGGGACGCGTCGATTGGCGCGTTGAGAGGCATGAAGGGCCCAGTGATGAAGGCGGGTGGTATGGGCTATGTCGACTCGGCGGACGAATTTGATTTCAAGTTAGATGGAGTTGCGGAGGAGTGGGATCACATCGAGGGCTCACATCGAAAGGTCAAGGTGTTTTACGGAATGAAGCCCAAGGCGAGTCTGTAATGCGAAGTAGTGACAAGACACTGGCAATAGGATCTACACGGATCTAAAATACGACTATTGTGAGTTGGTGTACACATCATGTGGGCGTTGACAGCTCGTACGCTGATGCCCGGTGTCGTGAATGACATGTGCCCAGACAACAGAAGACTCTTAGAAAGATTGTGACACATGTACACTATTTGACACATTTGCGCCGTCCTGTGGGTGCACACCCGAGTCGATCCGACATGGAACAAAATTGTTGGCTCATGAAACCAGGGCCAGACTCAAGCATCGGAAAAAGATGCCAAGGCATAGATTCTCTACGCATCCTTGCTGACCCACAGTAACAGCCCAATGTTGATGATTTTGGATCAACGGGACCCACCCCATGGGAAGCGATGTCTGCAATTACGAAACAAAGAATCTCATAAATGGTTGGAGGCCAGATCAGCCAGATCCCATTCGTGAGGTGTGCATAGATTCCTGTCTACCATCCAAACTGTAAAACCCAGGTCAGGAAAAACTGCACTGTGGCTTAGAGCTTCCAGCGCGTCCGCTCAAGCCTTATGCACATGGTTGCTGCCGCGCGGAAAGTTGCATCTAACCGGGCAGGCGTGATTGATTGATATCAACGATTCCGAAATGGCCTCATGATCAACGATAGACACCGTGGTATAAAACCCTCCAGCGAGTCGATCCGGAAACCTACCATTGCATCTCTAGCAGATCGCCCGTTCAGCTGGTCTGACAACACACCCGCGCCTCTTACTTCCCCACCCCTCTCCTTCAAGTTCGTTCGCTTATCTACACATAACATTATGTACTTTGTCAAGAGTCTGGTCATCTTCGTTTCTGTTGCGTCCATGGTGTCCGCGATGCCTGGTATGGACAGACACATGGTACGTTGCTTACCATGTCGTCTTTCCAACGGATTGATAAAACGATCGTTGATTTGCACTTTCCTCTTCCGAGTCAGGTGCCTGAAGGTATCTTCATACGTGCCAGTGACACGGCGTGTAACAACCACACAGGCGACTGCTACGCGACCGGTGAATCCGTTCTCGGCATCCGTAACCTCGATCGAGCGATCGACTAACAGTACTGTTGTCATGCTATGTTTTCATTTTTCGACCACAGATTGTAAGCCTACTTTTCATAAACCCACAGACACCACTGGGTACTGCACTTCGGGCGTGTTCAACAAGTGCCCTTGCAGTAAATGTGGAAACGAAGGGGATTTGCTTTGCAATGACGATGCGTGCGATGGGGTTGATGACAACGGCAGATGCAGTACGAAGATGTATAAGGGCTGCCCTTGCTTGATGCTCGTGGTAATCAATGTCGGCGAGAAATGACCCAATTTGTCAACGTAAACATATCTATTAGCTGTGTGCTCATCGATGCATCCTTGAATCCAAGTGCAATTGTTAGAAAAGGAATAGACAAGAATTGTCTCACCAAATCGGTAGAGCCTGGAAAACATCTGAATTACAACAACATTGTACTCTTTAGGGTTAGTGTTACACTGTCTAGATTCCACGGCACACTAAGGAAGGGGTATATAAAGTTTGCATACTGGTATAGTTGGTGAATGAAGGCGCCTATGCATACTGAACGAACAAGCGTACTCCCTTGTTCGAGGTAAAATAAAAAAACAGGACAAGGTCATCGGTTTCATAGGACGAAAAGTGCCCACCATATGAAACATAACAACCCAAAAAGCGATGCGTTGGATGGACCTACAGACCACTGTGGGCCTGCGCCGCTGATCAGAGGAGCGGACAGCGCGATCGTCTGGTTCAAACAATTCAACAGCGTCATATCGATATCCGACGGGAGCGGCGAATCTGTAACGTTCGGATTATTGTTAAGCGTGGCAGAATTGTTGTAACCGTCGAGGGTGAGGACGATGCTGCTGGCGCGATAGTACTGTACCGCCTGTTCGGGTTGTGGTGCCCCTGAGACTGAAGCATTGAAAGGTTGTGGTGATGTAGAACTTGAGGACGAGAGGGAAGAAGAACAGTTGGCATCGATAGAAGAGATGAGCGACGAGATGGTGCTGTTGTCTGAGAGTACGTGGAAGGTCGTGTTAGTGCTATTCGAGATGAATGTCGCTTCAGCCATCGGCCCGCCAACACGGGTGGTATTGTATGAATTTCCATACTGTGATTGAAAAAGAACGTGAGCCTGACATCACCGGAGTACACTAACCAGCGCCCACCTCTGATGCATACAAGTAGCTTCCAACCGGCACCCCATACCCACCCCAGACGACAGGCCAAAACCAAAAGGGGAAGCCGCGGCCGAGGACACCTCGTCCAGCGA
>JBBPPG010000104.1:0-49548 GCA_038091855.1 Leccinellum luteum | reverse complement strand
TCAATATCCACGGGGACAGGGGAATTGGTGAGTTCAATCTAAGTGAATAGAAGTGAGATAGATGTTTAGCGGTTGTGCAAATCAACCCACAGACCAACACCCATCATTGGTGCATCGAAGTTGTCCGGCAGCATGTGGGTACAGTTGCAAGGTCTTGGAGAGAGCCTCCTCAAATCTGGGGACGTCTAGTTCGATCGGTATAATGTGAACATTGTCAACCTGAACGTGGGATGAGCACTAGAATAAAAAAGAGAGGTGCAAAAGTATACACTGTGCAACCAGAGATCATATCCAGGTAAATCCACATGCGCATCGGCTACGAGTGCGGTTGGAATTTTGGGAGACACGAGGTGCAGGATGGGGGACATGTCTACGAGGGGGGCTGAGGTGAACCTAGTGGGGGCCCTGGGGGGTATTTAAAGTACTTATTATATGTATAAGTTACGCACTCTTCGGAATCGCCCAAACATTTGTTTGACATGAAATTCCACTCTGAGTAGGCTGTTAACCTGGTAAGCGCAGACTTGATACTAGGTCCTGGTCAACGTGACCCTCAGGCCCGATTCAGCAGCAATCACTACATGTAACATGGCGCTTGTCTAGGCAGCACACACAATAGTGGGAGTTGTGTGCGTGAAGAATGTTCGGGTAGTCAGAAGTGTACGAAAGAAGAAACTTACCACCTGAAGTTGAACAAGCGAAAATGATTTGGTCAGAAAAAAGGCACCTATCAGATTACTGTGATCGCCGTCAGGACTCAGGAGTGTCGTGGAACAAATCTTCCGGGCTCAGATCATCGTTTGATTCTGAACAAGCGAGGCACAAGCAGAGCCACATTGCAAGCGAGGGGCGCCGCTTCCTCTCCTCCTCTTTTGCCAGATCGCTGGACTAGACCCAGATCCGGAGTCGGGTAAAATGGGGCTCTGAGAGCCAACCTCCATCCGGACAAAAAGAAGGGTCAGGAGGGGTCTGCCCACTGAGTCCGGACAAAGCAAGAGGAGCGGCAATGCCGACTCAAAATTTTGATCTTGTTGATGTATTACTTTGTATCGTTCGGGTTTCATTGCCGCGTACGGACGACGTTTGACCCAAGTTCTAATAGTATGAATATGTACTACATCCGAGTCATTCCGACCGTAGTATAGCCAAGCACGACACTTCGGTATACTCACCATAACTATGGTACACAGCTACATAAGCCCATTGTTGAGAAGAAACGGAACACCACGACCAAGAGTCTCCAGGAGTCTGGGTTTCAGTTCCGCTTCTGATCCCATTGAGACATCAACCGACCGACGAGCTCGCCATACCCCATCATCTCCTTTGATCGGATTGGACCTGTAACACCTTAGGTAGCCCTTGGATACACCAATAGTGTGGAATCTGGAGCCATCAGGACACCCAAAATGTGCATCACACCAATCGATCCTAACGTGAAAGCATTAATATATCAAATTGGATCGAAATAAACGCAAAACTCACCGAACGTTGGAGTTCACATTGACTGCACCAGCAACATGGAATGATTTCCCAGCAATTGCTGTCTCTAACATGTGGTTACTTGCCACTGCCATCCAGTTATAAACGTAACCCGGTTCTCGAGATCGTTCGAGTGCATGTCGAAGAGCAATAGCGATTCCACTCATGTCCGTCGGAACAGACGCGGGAACCTGGTAAATTCCATAACAATAATCAGTTAATTTCACAGAAAAATGGAATGTCCCTACAACTTGCATCAAATTGCCTGCAACATCCTTGTCGATGAAGGGAGCACATACGTCACGATACTGAGTGGAGATAAGACTACAACTGTGGGGAGCACACAAGCCAACTTACAGTGCTAATATTCCCAACACTTTGAATAGGAGTGCTGGTGTTGTGATTTAATACAGTGACAAGATAAGCAGAGAGACAATCCTGTATGGAGAGATATTTCCCATCCTGTTTATCAGAGAGCGTCGAACGAAGAGCGATGAGGTCATCAATATTAAACCGCCATTTCAGATGTTCTACGTGTTTGCGCAATTCAGCAGATATTTCTCTGAGTTCGCTGAAAGGACGAGAGTCGTGTAGATGCGGCATCAGGGGCCAAAACTCGGCTGAGACTGAAGATGCGGGGACGGGGAAATGACATTTTCTGAATGTTGGAGCGGCGTGTTCAAGAGGTAGATCTTGATACACTTGGGAAAGCGCGTGCATAAAACGCGACAGCGTGATAGCGTCACCTAGCACTAGCAATCAGAGATGTGCAATGAATGGGACTTGGAAGAAATAACAAACCAAGTGTATGATGCCAGGATACACCGATGCATGTTTCGTTATTAAAAATGGTCAATTTGAACCGAAGAAGAGAGGCACCGCCATTGACAAGGTTAGCGCCGACCGGTTGATGATTGAGGAAGGGGGATATGTCATCTTGGACGACCCAATTGCCATCCAAAAACGAGTCAGAGCTAGTATTAAGCTTGTATTCAATATCCACGGGGACAGGGGAATTGGTGAGTTCAATCTAAGTGAATAGAAGTGAGATAGATGTTTAGCGGTTGTGCAAATCAACCCACAGACCAACACCCATCACTGGTGTATCGAAGTTGTCCGGAAGCATGTGGGTACAATTGCAAGGTCTTGGAGAGAGCCTCCTCAAACCTAGGGACGTCTAGTTTGGTCGGTATAATGTGGACATTGTTGATCTAAACGTGGGATGAGCACTGGAAATAAAAAAGAAAGGTGCGAAAGCATACAGTGTGCAACCAGAGATCATATCCAGGTAAATCCACATGCGCATGGGCTACGAGGGCGGTTGGAAGTTTGGGGGATACGAGGCGCGGGATGGGGGACATGTCTGCATCAGGAGGGTAACTGAGGCGAAAGCTAGTGGGGTATTTAACTTGTTATAACGCACTGTTCGAAATCGCGCAACCATTTATGTGGCGCGAATGCTTTGAGCAGGCGTACCGGGTAAACACAAACTTGATGGGCCTATAGGCGGTTGGAATTTTAGGAGATACAAGGCGCAGGATGGGGGACATGTCTACGAGGGGGACTGAGGTGAACCTAGTGGGGGGTATTTAAAGTACTTGTTATTCATAAGTTACGCACTCTTCGGAATCGCCCAAACATTTATTTGACGTAAAATTCACTGTGAGTAGGCTGTCAAGCTGGTAAACGCAAACTTGATGGGTCAACATGACCCTTGATTCAGCAGCAATCACTACCGTGACGCAGCGCACACAAAAGTGGGAGTCATGTAATGGGATTGACTTGAAGACTTGAACAGGCGAAAATGATTTGGTCAGCAAAAGGGCACATGTCACAGATCGTCAGGTCCTTAGGTCCTAGGTTCGTTCACACACCCAACTCCGGTCGAATGGTGTCGTGAAACAAATCTTCCTGGCTCAGATCATCGTTTGATTCTGAACAAGCGAGGGCGCCGCCGCCGCTTCCTCTCTTGCCACATCACAGGACTAGACCTAGATCCGGATCCGGACAAAATGGGGCTGAGAGCCGACCTCCATCCGGACAAAAAGAAGGGCCAGGACTGGTCCGGACAAAACAAGAGGAGCAGCAATGCCGTCGTTTCCCTTGATAGTTGGCGGCTGCCGGAGCAACAGATTTTCCCACCGATACTTAACTTACTTCACCAACCGCCTAGATCCTATGATAACTGACTCAGATGGTCGTGACACGGAGATCGATGTTCGTGCACAAGAATTTCAGTATATCGAAAAGTTGTTGACGCATCGGCCACTCTGCCTACCAGACGAGTCAAAGCAAACCGGTCAGAATTGGCGCATTCAGCTTGAAGTCAATTGATCTCCAACGTCTTGTCCTCAGTACAATACGTGACAATACGTTCACACGGTAACCAGTTAAGTGCTGATACTAGCGGAACTCTCAGGAATCAAAAGATGTCAGGCAGAGCGCCGGCAGCTTAAGTATACAACGACTCTACACCATCCCGAAGCAGCAGCAAGATCACGATGTTGGCACAGAACCGTGGTGCTCGCGGGTCTTAAAAGGATCACAACGGTGATACCAACGTTGCCCGTCAGCTGATTGGCAATGCAGCAAAGGAAATGACTATAAGGTTTTATTCTTTCTTTCTTTCCGTTGCGAAAAGGCTCGTTGATGGAACAATGGCTAGGCGATGCGTATCTGAAAAGATGTCTTTCGATCAGCTGGACTACCACTCCTGGGTTTGTTAAGTGACGTGCGTATCTCTGCCCTCCGTCTTCTAATTTCCGGCGACTTCGGCATTAATTGCCTCCACACCCTCAAGACTTCATAGCCTATTGGACAAAGTGAGCGCATTTCATTACCAACTCAGGCTGCTTCGTGGTCGTTCATAACACACCTCCGAAAGTCTGTACTCTCTGTTCTAAACTTCTCAAGGTGCTACGGAAAGTATGGCTGGCTACCCAACCCACAGACCATCGCTACCATCTCCTACCTCGATGTCCAGGTCTATCAGCAATACTTCGGACCAGAAAATCCTTGCAATCCCCGACATAACATCGGTGTTCTAGTGTCGTCGATTTACCGTTCTCCCATCCAGTGCTTTCCTCTGCATCCTTTCGTCCCCTCTGAAGACTCAATAACAAGAATCGAGATATCATCAGCGCCACCGTCCAACTGCAGGCTTCGATGTAGGTGAACAATAATTATCATTTTGCAATTCGGCAGCTACACTATTCCGTTCTTAATATAGGTAACTTACACAGTATCCTATGTATTCCAATGATACACACGTATCCGAAATTTCGAAAATCGCACAGTAATGCGAACAAGGGGAAAAAAATCAATGCGCCGCTGCTAGAGTAGTTGGCCCCTGCACTCGCCCTGGTGTGAAGCCCATTCAAGTGTACGCCAGTGTCCATCAAGATGGGGGCATGCAGGAGATCACAAAGTCTTTTATATTGTTCGAGAACGACAAACAGTATCTGTTGGTGTTCTTCAATCACGGTAGGACTACTCTTCTGATAGAACATGCGTTGAGCGTGGGGAGTGGCGTGTCCAGGAACGAGGGGTTTTAAGAGTCCAGAGGTGTTGGGCAGGGAGAGAATCGTTAGATAGGACGCGTGAGCCAAGGTGTTGGGGGCTGTACATAGCGTGCATGATTGCCAACATGTCAGATAAAGGGGGACGAGCAACTCTGGCACATTTAGCTGTTCCGTCAAAAAGGCAGAGGTCATGGTTCGTCGTGGCTTGCATAAATTATCACTAATTAGAGATGCAACACCTTTTCAAGTTCAGTATGAAGGTCGTCGTTGAAATTGAGAGCTGAGCGCAAGGAGTACTGAGTCACTACGTCGGTTTGAGTTCCAGCAATAAGTAAATTGACCCGCGGAGCTTACTCACATTTTACTAAGTTACAAAGCCAGAATGGAAGAAATGCACGTGTGTTGGACACGTATATTAGATCGGAAAAACCAATTCGACCACACAGCCAAGTACAACACTTTTGGTGCATTCACCGTACGCACTGTTATTACACCAGGATCACAGCTGTATCATAAGCTCAATTATTGATAGGGAAAAAAACACCACAACCAAGAGTCTCGAGGAGTTTGGGTCTCAGTTCCGCTTTTACTCCCATTGCGACATCAATCGACTGATGAGCTCGCCATACCCCATCATCTCCTTTGATCGGATTGGACCTGAAACATCTCAGATAGTGCTTGATCACTCCAGTAGTGTGGAACCGGGAGCCATCAGGACACCCAAAATGTGCATCACACCAATCGATCCTAACGCGAAAGCGATATATTAAATTGCATTGAAATAAATGCACAACTTACCCTATATTTGAGTTCACAGTGACCGCGTCAGAACCAAAAAGGAACGATTTCCCAGCATTAGCCGTCTCCAACATGTGGTTACTTGCCACTGCCATCCAGCTATAGACGTAATCCGGTTCCCGAGATCGTGTGAGCGCATGTCGAAGAGCAATAGCGATTCCGCTCATGTCCGTCGGAACAGATGTAGGAACCTGATGATTTCATTTATAATAATCAGTCAATTCAATGGAGAAATGGAATGTGCCTACATTTTGTATCAAATTGCTTGCCACGTCCTTGTCGATGAAGAGAGCGCGTATGTCACGATACTGAGTGGAGATAAGACTACAGCCGTGTGGAGCACACAAGCCAACTTACACTGCTAGTATTCCTCACACTTTGAATAGGAGCGCTGGCGTTGTGGTTTAATACAGCGACGAGATAAGCAGAGAGACAATCTTGCGTGGAGAGACATTCCCCATCTTGTCTATCAGAGAGCGTCGAACGAAGAGCAGTGAGGTCATCAATATTGAACCGCCATTTCAGATGTTCTACGTCTTTATACAATTCTGCAAATATTTCTCCAAGTTCGCTGAAAGGACGAGAGTCGTGTAGATGCGGCATTAGGGGCCAAAACTCGGTTGAAACTGAGGATGAGGGGACGGGGAAATGACATTTTCTGAATGTTGGAGCGGCATGTTCAAGAGGTAGATCTTGATACAGTTGGGAAAGCGCATGCATAAAACGCGACAGCGTGATAGCGTCACCTAGCACCAGCAATCAGAGATATGCAATGAATGGGACTCGGAGGAAACATCAAACCAAGTGTATGGTGCCAGGAGACACCGATGCACGTTTCATTATTAAAAATGGTCAGTTTGAAACGAAGAAGAGGGGCACCGCCATTGACAAGGTTAGCGCCGACCGGTTGATGATTGAGGAGGGGGGATATGTCATCTTGGACGACCCAGTTGCCGTCCAAAACTGAGTCTGAGCTAGTGTTGAGCTTGTAATCGATATCCACGGGAACGGGAGAATTGGTGAGTTCAATCTGAGTAAAGGGAAATGAAATAAACGTTTAGTGGTCATGCAAATCAACCCACAGACCAACACCCATCACTGGTGCATCGAAGTTGTCCGGCAGCGTGTGGGTACAATTGCAAGGCCTTGGAGAGAGCCTCCTCAAACCTAGGGACGTCTAATTCGGTCGGTATGATGTGAACATTGTCAACCTGAACGTGGGATGAGCACTAGAATAAAAAAGAAAGTTGCGAAAGTATACATTATGCAACCAGAGATCATATCCAGGTAAATCCACATGCGCATGGGCTACAAGGGCGGTTGGAAGTTTAGGAGGCACGAGGCGCAGGATGGGGGACATGTCTGCATCGCGAGGGAACTAAGGTGAACCGGTATTTAAGGCACTTCGGAACCTCGCAAAATTTTATGTGACGTGAAACTGAAGGGTTACTTACTGGGTAAACACACTGGCATGCCAAGTCGGTAGGCCCATAGATCCCGGTGGTCAACATCCTGATTCAGTAGCAGTCGTTACATGGCCTTTGCCTAGGCGGTGCCCACAAAAGTTGTAGTACCATAGCACATGGAATATTGACTCTGCCAGTGGACAAGTAGGCCCGGGTACGGCGACTTGAACAAGCGAAAATGAGTCAGCACACAGTCTAACTATCTATGATCGCGGTTCGTTCACACACCAACTGGTCCGCGAAAGACCGGACCAAACAAATCTTCCAGGCCCATCATCGATTGTTCTCAAACATGACAGTGAACTTTCTTTCCCAAGTCGCACCAGCCCCGAGTGAAACAGAGGCTTGCAGGGGTCAGCATCGGTTGAGATTGGTATTCTGTTAGGCCTCTGACAGATTCAAGTACTCAGGCCTTAAGCCTCGACTCTTGCCAGTGGCGACTCGCTTATGAAGACGACCCGCCACATGTGGCGTGTCAGGTCTAACCTGATCAATATATTCCCCCTTAATTGGTTGGACGAGGTAATGTGCCATGGCATCATGACAGTGCCAGTCGTCGATGATGAATGAGAGATTACAAAATAATCCACGAGTCTAGAACTAGCTACCTACTAATTGTATACCTGATATAATGGTCTGCAATATCGAAGTCAGCGATCGGTACAAATAAGAAGAATTGTTTGACGTACGTCGACGAAAACTTAGTACCTTGCCTTACAACCTTCTCGACTGCGTCCAAGAAATCACGCTCCGTTGCGACCTTCCGTCGAGCACGAATAGCGAACATCCCGGCCTTTGTATATATGTAGACATACATCACTGAAAGTAGAAGGAACTTGGGACACACCTCGGTGGCCACTGACCGCAACTCTGCCCCAGTGGTATTGGGGCACAACCGCGCAATCAAGTCAAACCGTATGTCCCTTTCAACACTCATACTTCAAGTATTTGATTTTTCAGGTACCAATTTTAGCAAGATAAGAGAATACAGACGCACCTTCGTGCGTGGATCTTTAAAATGTGCGCGCGTCCCTCGTTATCGGGTAACGAGAACTCCACCCGTCGATCAAGACGACCAGGTCGAAGTAGCGCTGGATCCAAAGTATCTGGCCTATTTGTTGCCATCAACACTTTAATATTCCCTCGTGGGTCGAATCCATCGAGCTGATTGATCAACTCAAGCATCGTTCTCTGGACTTCGTTGTCCCCTCCTGCACCGTCATCAAATCGTGCACCGCCGATTGCGTCAACTTCGTCGAAGAAAATGATGCATGCTTTCTTCGAACGTGCCATTTCGAAGAGTTCGCGGACCATACGGGCTCCCTCGCCGACGTATTTCTGCACAAGCTCAGATCCAATTACACGGATGAAGGTAGCATCGGTCCGGTTGGCAACAGCACGAGCACAAAGAGTTTTTCCAGTCCCGGGAGGTCCGAACAAGAGAACACCTTTAGGAGGGTCGATGCCAAGTTTCACAAAACGTTCTGGCTGGATACGATGTTAACAGCCTGCAGGACTAATTTCCCGAGACGCACCGAAAGAAGAGGAGTCTCGACAACTTCGCGGAGCTTTTCTATTTGCTCCTTACAGCCCCCGACATCGGAGTAAGTGACGTCAGGTTTTTCCTCCACTTGCATCATCGTAACTGAGGCATCAATCTTTGGGGGCAGAGGTATCTGAATCTGATATTTGTTCCGGTCGACTCTGCAACATTATCGGAAGCAAGAAGGGTCAGGCAACAACCGCACGTACCCAACACGCATACCCTCTTCGATGTCGGTGGGGGCAACGCGTTCGCCCAGTCCGACAACAAACTTTGCAATTTGCTTGATATTGATGACGTACTTGTCTTGTTCATCAGCTCCTTTCTGACCTTGCACGGCTCCGGCGGGATTGACTGCACGAGCCGACTCAGCTTTCTTCGGATCCATGGGGATGATTTTTGTACACCGTGCGACCTGGAGAGGATGCTCGCCCATGCGTGCACGGTCGGCCATAAGGTCCCATAGGTTCGGTGCGGCTAGACCAGTATCCGATTCTTTCACACCAAGCTTCTCGTCAATCTTCTTTTGAACCTCTTTAATGTCTGTCTCAATCTTTTTCAACTTGGCAGCATATGGACCTTGACCCTACGGGATGCGTCATTGACTTGCACACATAGAAAAGCAAGTATGCGACGTACATAGGTCTTGAGAATTTGAATATCGCTATCCGTGAGTGCTATAGAATGCATCAGAGAATATCCAGTGGATTGATGGCATGACACGCCTTGAATCTTTTCTTCCTTCTCGTCTACTCTCTTCCCATCTAAGTGAAGGTCAATATACTAGACGTAGCGCAACGAATGGGAGGCGCGGGACATACATTTCTCCCAGTCACTGGAAACGATCTGTCAGTAAAATCAGGAGTATCTTCGACCGTTCAAGACTCACGCTTTGGGAGGCATTGTGGAATATAAGTACAAGTGACGTTAAGTGAGACGGGGGGACGCGTCATTGCGGTAAACGCGCATCGGCTATTCCCGACAGATTCAAATTCCGCTTTGGGATTATTTACTTAAGCGAGTAACCCTCAGTGTCTGCGATCACCAACGACTCAGATGGCTGGTGCACTACAAAATGCAAAGCGTGACCTTCCAAAGATCGCGAACGAGGAACACGAATCGTCCTTCGGACTGGTGTTCGGCGTCTCTGGCCCAGTCGTAATCGCAGAGAACATGACCGGTGCTGCCATGTATGAGTTGGTCCGCGTCGGTCATGATGAACTAGTGGGGGGTAAGCTTTTAGCGTCTATGTCGGTTTCTTTGCATTAATAACTTGCATTTAGAGGTTATTCGCATAGAGGCAGACAAGGCAACCATCCAAGTATATGAGGAAACGTCGGGTGTCACAGTCGGAGATCCTGTTCTCAGAACAGGCAAACCTCTCAGCGTAGAACTGGGCCCAGGTATGTAATATCCACGTGGATCAATGTGTCGTGTTCAGGCTGTCGAAGGTTTGATGGGCAACATCGTTGATGGCATCCAAAGACCTCTGCGCGTAAGTCGCTTCATGTCTTCTGATTCATTGGTCGACTTGGCTACATTACCCTGCAGTCCATCCAAGAACTTTCAAAGTCCATCTATATTCCACGTGGTATTAACACAGAAGCACTCGATCGTTCCCTCAAGTGGGACTTTACCCCAGCATCGTTCAAGGTACTTTTTCCATTTTCAGTCTTGGTACTCATCTGACAATGTACGTAGGTCGGTGATCACATCTCAGGAGGTGACATCTTCGGTGGTGTCTACGAGAATTCGCTTGTGGACAACCACAAAATCATGCTTCCACCCCGTGCTCTTGGTACAATCACCCATATCGCAGAAAAAGGAAGTTATGCTGTAAATGTTCGTCTCTAACTCTTCATTCCTTCTCTAGCCGCCCAATTTTATTTCCAGGATATCGTTTTAGAAACTGAGTTTAACGGTCGAACGACTAAACATACGATGATGCAATTATGGCCTGTTCGCGCGCCCCGCCCTGTTACCGAGAAATTGACGGCAGATTACCCATTGTTGACTGGTCAACGAATTCTGGACGCTCTTTTTCCGTGGGTAGCTCGTGCCTTTCCAACATGTTCCATAGACTTAACGTGCACAGATGTGTTCAAGGAGGTACCACTGCTATTCCCGGTGCTTTTGGATGCGGCAAGACTGTTATCTCTCAGGCTTTGTCCAAATATTCCAATTCCGATATTATCATCTATGTTGGATGTGGGGAGCGGGGAAATGAGGTCAGTTTGCCATGCACTGTTCTGACCCTGCTCATACTGCCATAATAGATGGCTGAAGTTCTGATGGAGGTAAGGACAGTGGTCGTACGTTTGCATACGTTTGTTAATCCCACCTAGTTCCCTGAGCTCACGATGGAAGTGGGCAATCGCCAAGAACCCATCATGAAGCGCACCACACTTGTTGCAAACACATCAAACATGCCTGTCGCTGCACGTGAAGCATCGATTTATACCGGTATCACCCTCTCGGAGTACTTCCGTGACCAAGGATCCAATGTCTCCATGATGGCCGACTCGACGTCGCGTTGGGCCGAGGCTCTGCGTGAAATCTCTGGCCGTCTTGCGGAGATGCCGGCCGATTCTGGGTATCCTGCGTACCTGGGTACCAAGCTCGCGAGTTTCTACGAACGAGCCGGCAAGGTAAAGTGTCTTGGAAGCCCCCAGAGACAAGGGACGGTGTCTATTGTTGGAGCGTGAGCCTGCCTTGACTTGGTCGTGCAAGCATTTTAATGATTAGACTGTTAGCGTATCGCCACCCGGAGGAGACTTCGCCGACCCTGTTACATCAGCTACACTCGGAATCGTTCAGGTTTTCTGGGGCCTCGACAAGAAGTTGGCGCAACGTAAACATTTCCCATCCGTCAATTGGAATCTGTCATACTCCAAGTACACGAAAGTACTCGAACCCTTCTATGAGCGCGATGCACCTGGTTTCGTCGAGCTCCGAGTGCGTACAAAGGAAATTCTTCAAAAGGAAGATGACCTTGCGGAGATTGTCCAGCTGGTTGGCAAGAGCGCACTTGGCGAGAATGACAAGATTACCCTTGAAGTTGCCCGAATGCTCAAAGATGACTTCTTGCAACAGAACGGTATGAGCGAATACGATCGATACTGTCCATTCTACAAGACAAACGCGATGTTGAGGAACTATGTTGCGTTTTACGATGCCGCCTTGAAGGCAACCGCTCAGGGTGACCTGACGTTCGCTAGGGTCAGAGAGGCTGCTACAGATTTGATATTTAAACTCTCTCAGATGAAGTTTGAGGTAAGATAAAGGTAGCGTGGTGGTACTGTGGCTGATTTTTCGTTTCAGTCACCTTCACAAGGTCAACAATTAATCATGCAGAAGCTAGATGCTCTACACGTGGAGATCCAAGATCGCTTCCGCCAAATGGTGGAGTAAATTGATGTGTAGTTCCCTTGTTTTTCTTGTACGCTATCCGCTATAATACCATTTTTCACGAGTCCGTCGCCTATCAGCCTGGGACTAGTTTGTTGAACAATCAAAATCTATCCTGCTTTGATGAATGGCTCCAAGACGCAAGCTGAGATGGCGGTGTTGACAATAAACGTGGTTCAGATGGTATGCAACACGAGAGTGCGTGGTTCAAAACTATGCAGTAGCGCTTAGGTAGGCATCTGTGCCCCTCCATTTTTGGAGGCGAGTCGCGAAATGGGAACTTCTCTTCCTCCACAGATACTAACGCACCGAGCCCATCTGCCGGTGGCCATGAGTATATAGGAGGATATGGCAGAATTGGCCATACCGCCAAGCCCAGCGGCTTGTAAGCTCAGCCTTCAAAAAATGCCATTGCCTCGGGTAGTTTAACACCAGGTATGAGCAACAGTTTCTGCTGAGATAAGATGTGAGTATGCAATGCTTGGTGATGGCCCTAGCCTCCTACTTAGTGCCAGCCATGCTCACATATATGAAGTGGCTCCCAGGGAAACGGAACAAAAGCTTTATGTATACCACACTTCAGTTGACTAAACTAAGACGCCTCCGACCACTCCCCGTCTACCAAACGGAAAACATTCCCGAAAAACTCTATGTACTTCAGATCGCTGAGAGTGGACATAGGTCCAAGTTTGTCATGAAGGATACTTTATATATTTTGGGTGAGTTATCTGTGACGTGCAAACGTAGAAAACACGACTATCTAGCACCGATATAAGGACATGAATAGATGCATACCTTTCATGGATAGACTAATATCAGAGTCCTAGAGGAAGGGAACCAGCGAGTGATCAAGCGACCACGGGGACATTGAACAGGGGCATAAAATTGCTTACTTCCAAGTCATCCGGCATTCCTGGGCCATCCACCATTCGCAACGTGAGCAAGCGAAGCGAAGACAGATCCTTCCATGCAGAATCTTTCATCATGCTTTCTACCTCATTTACGGCCATGTTGCAAGCAGCTATCTCGTCGACCGTGAAACGCAGCACTTTGAGAGACTGTGGCGCTTTCACGAGGAGGGTCCGAATCAAAGGAATCTTCTTCGAAAGTATAGAGGTGCAGCTCCGTGATCGCAGCCTGAGGTAGCCAGTCCTCCTCCTTCGATAACCCAGAAATCTATGGCAAGCATGGACAAGCACCCCGTATCGAGAGCTGTGATTGCCTGCCGATACCCAGTGCCACATTCAGCCGCCCGAGGTCGAGAAACTTTCAGCTTGAGACTCTTCTCGGGTTCAGTGTGCACAGGATCCTGCGGAAAGTCGCATATGTCGAATGCCAGATCTTCGAGTGATGGTAGCGCTGGGAGCATTCTCTGCCCATGTTACAGTTTGTAAGGTGGACCTTGCGGATGTTCTTCATGTGTGACATCGCAGCGATATACCTCTTTCTATATGGGTAGTCCCCATATGGGCGGAAGCAGCACCCCCTCACTGACTGGGCAAGCGCAGGAGGCTGCTTCTTGGCGATCTGCATGGATAGGATGGATCCAAGCGACGCCTCGTATTGGAAATAAAAATGGAGATATACAGGATCAGAAAACTCCACAAACTCAAAATCTTGAGTTGCTGTAGTGCCAGGGCCCTAGCAGGTCAGTTCGATTATGGAAAGATATATTTCGTTGGGTATGGTGGGCCAATGGTCGCGACGCTCTGGAGCTGGGTAAAGTTCAAGTCGATTATGGGTAGAAAGAAAGGAAAACTCACTTGACCACTGAAAGAGGCATGTGATGCGACTACCGCACCGATGTACGGATTGTTAGAAGTTTTGGTTGAAGGTTGGCATGAAGGCAAAAATTTCTGATCGGGTCCTCAAGCGCTCACCGACGGCAAACACAAACGAACGGCACCGTTTCAGTGCATCAGCGGTTTAGTGTGACGCGAGCCGCAACTTACTCGGGTCGAGGTCGTCGCGCGCCTGACGCCCGTACGATGTCGCCGCCCGTCATAGTGCCCTTGTCTTCGCCTAGGTATACGGGATGGCAATTCAAGGAGCCCTGGAACTTTTAATCCGCTTTGCCATCCCGCTAGTATGTAGTCATAGTTTTTCCGCAAAAATTGACACTGTTCCGACAAGAACGCAGTGATGGGAGGACTGGGTCATGGAATATTGAACCTCGCAGAAAATGGGGCACGGAGGGCTGAATGGAGGAGATTTCTTGTGTCAATGAATGGCCAGAAAGTAAAGGGAAGGCGGCGTTAGCCGTGATGAAGTTCATGATTGTTGACGTGTAAAATCAGATTGTACTTATTGGGACTCGTGTATGTTTTTGGTTATCAGAAGGTGAGAAGCTTAAGGATTTTTCCCTATGATCATGGTGATTAAAACAAGTTTCAGAACTGCCAGGGGTTGCATCACCCTCTGATCCTAACACGTACAAACAACCTCTTTCGAAAGGCGCATAGGTTAAGTTATCATCGACTCATCCTCTTCAGCACAGGCTTAGATGGCGAATACAACAGTCAAAGGCGCATTGGCTATTCACGGCCAGAATCCACAGGTTTTCATTCATCTTGTTACTCGTATTGAATCCCGCCTGATCTGTGCAGTTCCTAGTGGAAACCGTGATCCGGAATCGAATATGGGAGTCGACGTACTGGAAAGAACATTGCTTTGCATTGACAGGTGTGTATACCACCATAATTCCTAGGACACTTGTTGATAACGATGTGCTTAGCCGAATCGCTCATTGACAGGGCAATCGAGCTCCGATGTATTGGGGGAGTCTATGGCAATCAGCGTCCCACTGAATTCCTTTGCCTGCTTCTGAAGCTCTTACAACTTCAACCCGAGAAGGAAATTTTGATCGAGTATCTTCGGGCCGACGAGTTCAAGTGAGTTAGCCCTTCCTTCTCGCCCTGAATAGAGCGTCTTTGACTTGTCTGTCAGATATATGAGGGCGCTCGCAGCGATGTATATTCGGTTGACATTTCGTGCGGTGGAGGTATATGAAATCCTCGAACCGCTCATGAAGGACTACAGAAAGCTGAGGTATCGGGACATGGGTAAGGTCTCGAGATACTTCCAATCCTATAAGCATGGCTAACGGTCCTACAGCTGGCTATACGCTAACCCACTTCGACGAATTTGTTTATAACTTGCTCACTGAAGAGAGGGTCTGTGATATCATTCTACCCCGAATAGCCAGGCGTCAGACGCTGGAAGAGAACGGCGATATTGGTCCTCGCAAAAGTCGACTATTGGATGCGATGGAAGGCAAGAGTGAAGACGAAGGCAGTGGCAGAAGTCGCAGCACAACTCGAAGCCTCTCCAGGTCAAGGAGTCCGAGCGCGGAGAAACATCCTTCTCCTTCAGTGAATGGGCGATATGTCTCCAGAAGTCCTACACGTTCGCGTTCGCCGTCTGAATTATCTTATCGTTCACGAACTCGCAGTATCTCGCCTGACAGAATGGAAGCAGAACCTACAACGGATGTCTAACATGTTACTCAGAATCTACTCTGTTGGTTGTACAGTAGGCTTCTTCGAAAAGCTCTGAGACTTGAACGTGAGGAGTTGCTTGGACAACTCCCTCCAGCGGTCTGACACGAGAGGCATTCTTCCAATCGCTTCAGGAGATAAGAAACCTCGATTTCGCCATTGGGTATACCAAACTGCGCGGAATGTCAGATGCCATGTCGTCAGGAGATGCCACGAAACGTACTGATATCGTTGCGACGAGTTGGTGCAGCAGATATACGATCTATCCGACCTCTGACGCAGTCGCGCAAGGCAAGAGAATTATAGTACTGGCAGAACACGCTGCCACCGTTTGCTTCGATGGCTTTGATAGCACTCTTCGACGCACGGGAGGGAGTGATATGCACGGCTGCCTTCAAGAATTCCGCACCCTGAGGATTCTCATGTCAGAATACACTGAAAGAGATTTCAGTTATGAAGATACGAACGTTACCCAAAAGTTTAATGCCATCGTGCACATTGTGCACACAACCACTCAATAACAGTTCCTTAGCTGTAATGGGCTTTTCGGGTGTTGAATGCAGTCGGCCTTGATCTATCCAAAGTTGAAGACGGTCTAGGTTGACTGCAGCATATGTTTTACGATTCCTGCATGAGAATTCAGCACGAGCGGGTAAGAGGAAACGGCAGCAGGAAGTACACATACGGGTTGACGAAACCCCTCTTGGGGAACTTCTTAAGAATTGTCGTCTGACCACCTTCAAACCCAGCCTTGGGCTTCCCGTTACCGGAGCGAGCCTTCTGACCCTTGTGACCGCGTCCTGATGTACCGCCATATCCCGAGCCTTGACCTCGCCCGACGCGTTTTTGCTGGTCAGATGAGTCAATTATGCTCCAATTATATACCTCAGAGAGCGTACGTTGTGCAACGAGCCAAAAGCTGGTTTCAGATTGGAAAGCGAAACCCGAGTCAACCTTGAACGAACGACGGAGGACATGACTTGATTTTGTTACTGAACAAAAGCCTGCTAATTTGTTTAGGTAATTTATTATTTTAACAATAAATTTAAATACTACTAAAAAAGCAAGCAAAAGGCCTTCTAGATCAACCGCAAATCATTAGTGAGCAAATTAGTGCCCTCAGCGACTACTCGGGCCACGGGTCAAATGAAGACAGTCATTCCAAGTTCTTAGGTTCCGCAGTGTAACAATCCGGGAGTACTAGTCATCAGCTCTTTGGGATCTGGGCTTCCAATCGCACGACACATGTCTCTCGGAGCAGTCGAGTCGGGCATGACCTCTCTGAAACCTTTGATCACCATCTGCGGGACGACTGGGGTGGGAAAGTCCAAGCTAGGCGTGGAGCTAGCGCTCAAGCTTGGCAAACAAATCTATCAAGACGTTTCCGCCGGGAATCGATGGCATGGTGCACGTATCATCAATGCCGACTCCATGCAGATCTACACTGGTATGGACACAATCACCAACAAGATCCCTCAAGCAGAACGCATGGGTGTGGAACACCTCCTTATGGATTACAAGCAACCAGGCGAGCAGTACGTTGTGGGGCAATGGGTCCGCGATGCCATCCACGTGGTAAGTGGCATCCTTTGGAAGTATACCATTTTTCGAGATCCTCTGGTACAGATCGAGGAAACACATAAAATGAACCAAATACCGATTGTTGTTGGCGGAACATCTTACTGGATTCAACATCTTCTCTTCCCCGACAGACTAGCCAATAAAGACCTGAACTCTGCGTCCTCTGGTCACCGGATGTCTCCCTCTTTACAGAGCTCTGTTTCGGGATTGACACCCGATCTTTTCAACTTGTGGACGGTACTTCCAGAATCCCCATCAAACGCAGTCACACATCCAGAGGAAGCCCTTTCTCTGCACGAGTTGTTGCAGGCTTTGGATCCACCAGTTGCGTTTCGATGGCATTGGAGAGATACTCGAAAGGTTTTGCGCAGTCTGAAAATTATGAAAGAGACGGGGAGGACTCCCAGCGATATCATAAGCGAGCAATCGGAGAGTGTGTTGATCCCTCGGTGAGTCCTTCCTACTTATTTATAGTTTGAGCCGTCTGAATGGCTTTTGCACAAAGTTATCGGACCCTCTGCTTCTGGCTTTATGCGCAACCTTCCGCGCTGAATCCTCGTCTTGACGAGAGAGTTGACAATATGATCAAGGTTTGTGTCCCACGTCTATATCTTTTCTTACGACTACACCTTTTTTCACCAGGAAGGACTTCTCGAAGAGATAAGGTCTTTGCAAATGACTTTTTCTTCCTCTCAAGCTGCGGCGAACAGTACCTCGGTCGAGGCGGATGGCGAGTTGAATTCTTCCACAACTGAGCCTGATTTTACAACTGGGATTTATCAATGTATAGGTATGCTGAACCTTTCTGTGAGACTAGCCTCTGTTATATCTGCCAATAGGATTCAAGGAATTTCGAGAGTTTCTCGCGTCACCCGATGGTCCACAGGAGGCCTTCAACAAGGCAGTGGAACATATGAAACAGTCAACTCGTAAATATGCTAAACGTCAAGTCACATGGCTGCGGAACAAACTGCTTCCCGCAATGCAGAGTGCACATTCCGGGAGCAAGATTTCTATGGCCAGCATGTACGTTCTCGATGCAACAGGTAGGCACCTGTTTGGTATCCTATTGATTATAAATCAAGATGTTTTTTTTTTCTTGGTGTAGTTCTAGGAGAACAATGGACATCAAACGTTTTATCACCAGCCGAATCGATCACGAATTGTAGGCTGAGCGAGCATTAGTGTGCATGATCACAACTGAGATCTGTTTCAGCCTTTTTACAAGAGGAAGAGCTTCCACCTCCTGCGTCGTTATCACCGACAGCGAAAACGCTGTGCGCTAATCAGAATAAATCTGTCGAGTCCGTTTCTTCACTTACCTAATTGTTCTTGAGTTTCACGTTTCATTGTTAGCCCCTCCGACATCCTCAAAGCGAGACGAAAAATTGTGTGTGAAGTGTGTACACTGAACCCCCGGCGGCCAGTAATGATTGAAGAACAAGACTGGAATGCGCACCGAGGAAACCGATTCCACAGGCGGCGCATCGCAAAATCTCGGAAGGAACATGAAAGATTGCCGTCGGGCTCTCGGGACTTCACTACTTCCGGAGATGAGACGTTTGGTTCTGATGAATCGCTGCTTGTTCATTCATAATCCTTTCTACGTAAGTTGCACCTTGCGGGTTATCTTCGTGTTACCGATACTCATCCGGGTCTCTTATTCCCCGACAGGAACACTGAGTTGTCAGACAACGTTATGATTGACGTGTGGTTGTTGAGAGGTCGGACGTTGTTAACAACCACTCGAATTTAACACTTGGTGGACTCATCTGCGGATGGGGCGGATGTTTGTGTAGTAGTAGAAATGAGCTGTATGGCGTTTGCGAAAAATTGTTGTTGGGTGGGGACGTCGCTGCCGCAACCGAGTCGCTTGTTACTACTGTTCAAGCAACCAGCGGGTCTGAAGGCTGCGGGCATCGGCGGTTGCTGTCCCGCCGCTCACGACATTCGGTGGCCCCTTGGGACGTCGCTTTCCGGTTACGACGTCGGGCTCGTCCCGCTCGGTTGTGTTTCCCGTTCTTGAACTATGACCTCTATGGCAGAGGTACCGGCTTATTTGTTGCAGGGAGTTCCTGTCTTGCAACCACCCCACCTTGAAGGTCTCTCGGATCCTTCGCTTTCCACTGAAATTTTGCCAGGTCCTCCTTCCTTGCTGTCCATTCAGCAGACTGCTCAGAAGCGCGACCCAAAGAAACCATCCGCTCTCATGTCCTATCTCCCCACATCGGATCCAGGCTCCACCTATTCTGGCCTCATGACCAGTGCTCTCAGTATCTCGGAAGTCGACGGACCCCGTCGAAAACGAATTAGAGTTGACAAAGGGTATGTTCAAGTTAGCCTCTCCTTTCTACCCCGCTGGCGCTTTCTCTGACTTTCTCCACGTCACAACTCAAACCAAACCCTTGTCGATACGTTGCCCGTGCACCTTGCACTCTTGTTAATCCGTTTCGTCGCCACGTACCCAGCATTGCGAACGGGCGTGCTCAGAGGGCCAGTGCTAGGAGCCTGAATAACGGTGGTCCCAACAGCAACCTCGCTGCGCTGCTTCCCCCGCCCGATCCAGCCCCACCAGACATACCGCCTTCTCGCCAGCCCAGCGTACCTCTCCCAGACTCCGACTCATTCCCGGCGCAACCCGAGTCGGACGACCCTTCCCTGTCAATGTCTCGTGCAAACTCACTACCCGGATGTGAGGAATATGTCCCTCCAACAATCAGCGAGAGGGCAAGATCGACGAGAAAAGACAAGGGAAAAGGGAAAGAGGCAGACCGAGGTTTTAGAGTCAAGGAGGAGCCTGTCGGGATAATCTCCCTATCTCCTGAGCCTTCGTTGGGTCTGGTGCGTGCTTCTTTAGATATCACCGTTGTACTACTCTCACGGTCTCTCATTCTGACAACTAGCTAAACGAGGATCATTGTTCATCGTGTCGATCCTTGGGTGCGCTAGTGTACTGTGATAGCTGTCCTCGAGCATTCCATCTCTGGTGTTTGGACCCTCCTATGGAAGCAGTCGACCTACCCGAAGGCGAAAAATGGTTTTGTCCGAGTTGTGTCATTCGCAGAGTACGCACTTTGCTACGTACCCCCCTTGTGTATGCGATGCTAACTCGTGTGCCGTAGAACCCGCCGCCCAAACCTGCGCCATCTTTTATGTCCCCACTCATCCACCTTGCTCAAATGGGCATCCCTAAAGAATTTCAACTCCCGGAAGACATTAAAGGTTACTTCAAAGATGGTTCGTCGGAATCCCCTTCCCGCAAACGTCATACCTTATTGTCTTTCAGTTACCACTGGCACCAACGGGACTTATGTGGATAGCTCGGAATTGAAGCAGCCCCGCCTTAAGTATGTAAACTATCTTTTTTTCATCCCTACTAATCCTCGTCTCCAGTCGCCATGGGCAGCTCGAAGATCGAGATCCGTATCGATTGAAGGATCGAAGTGGAGTGCCTGTCCTATGCTTTAGATGTGGCACGTCGGCACTACCGAGTGGTCTCGTTGGATGCGCATCCTCGAAAAAGCGTCCCCGTAGGTCAACGTCCGTTTCACACAGTTTGACACCGGAAAGCGGAAGAGCGATTGTTTCTTGCGACTATTGCAACCTTCATTTCCACCTTGATTGTCTCGATCCTCCCCTCACAATCATGCCTCCCTTTGGAAAGAAGTGGATGTGTCCAAACCACGCTGACCAAGTTTTTGTGAGTGCTAGTTGCCATTGTGTGTGGTGGTCCACTCAATGTGTGGACGTCCTTGGGCCACAGCAACGTAAGCGGCGTGTTCCCAAACAAAGCGTTGCGCCAATCGATATAACAAGGCCCAACCAGTGGAACAATGGCAACGTCGAGATCATACACCCCCAGTCCACAGCGATGACAGAAAAACTTGCTCTTGACGAGGTATTTATAAACGGGAGACGATATAGGGTTCCAGAGCGCGTCATCATGCTCGACTTCTGGAGCAAGATAAGCAAGGATCACCATCCGGAATTCAAGTAAGTTGTTTTTGGTTCCTAGACTAGATATGTTATTCATGTTTTCACAACAGAGAGAAGGATGATTTTTCCATGGCGTCTTCACCATTGACATCGTTAAGTTCTCTTGATGAGACGGGGGAGGAGTTCCAATCATCATCATCTAAGGAACCTGTTTCACTCGAGGATTTGCGCACCGCACAGGCAAGCTGTTTGGCCGTTGGTTCATCCATTGTAGACTTACGCTGTTCTAAAGCTTTTATGCGATCTCCGTAACTTAGTCCCAGTGAAGGGTAAAACTTCAGCAGGTCCACGGTCGGCTACAGTGACAGAGAAAGTCATGGCCGATATGGGTACCCAGACCGATCTTGAGCCTCAAACCTCTCTCTCTGTGCCAGCTGAACCTAAGGAGATGACGAAATCCGTTGCATCCAAGGTATGCATGGATAATCTTCTCTCTAATTCGAGGTGATCTGAACCCGGAATAGCGCAAAGCACCTTCTCGGTCATCTCTCAGGAATACCTCAGAAGTCACCCTTTCTGATGCAGCATTGCGACCACAAGCTTCTACGGACTTTTCTTCGCCTGCTAAACCGAAGAGAGCAAGGATTACCGCGAAGCTCGAAAGGGAAGAACCAGTGTCCATCGAATCAGAGCTGGTGGGTCGAGAGTCACGATGCAATAGAAGCGGTACTGACCATAATTTGACCATTCTGTAGAGTACCACGCCGCAAGCTCAGAAACCTGGAAGGGGAGGCAGGGGGCGGCGGAAACCTAGGCAGGGTCCCGGAAGACCTAGGGGGCGCGGTTCAACCTCTGGGGCGCGACGTGCACCTGCTTCCACGATGCTGTCAGACCCACCTATACCCGTTGTATCTGAGCCCGCCCCACCACCTCCAGCTCTGCCTTCGCCTGTTATACAACCATCTAAGCCCGTGACACCCAAAGCCTCCGTAACGATCACTCAGTCGGGGACATCGTCCACGCCAACTCTCAAAATCAGATTGCCACGACTATCCGCGGTCACTGCCACCCACTCTAATTCGACATTCCCTGTTCTGCAATCGCCCCCATCCACGCACTCGCCAGCACCAGACACTGCTATGTCACACGAGTCGCGACCACGACGGTCGTCGCGTCGCCAAGATTCAGCTTCAGCGTCTGTGAGCGGTGCATCGTCTTATACGGCAGAGGTAGTCGAGGACTCGGATTCAGCGAAACCAAGTGAGCAGTAGAGCTCGATCGCGGTTCTATCGTCAAGCTAACAGTCTGCATCTAGGATACAAGCCGAGAGGAAGAAAGCATGTCGAATCCACATGAGTTGCCGCAGGTTCCCACTTGTTGTCTGTATCCGTAGTGGATGTCGCGGCCAAGGGGATAGCAGCGTTGGATATTAGGCCTGTACTTGGGTAGAAAGATATATATTTCTTGTTATTCTCATGGTGTTAGTTATTCGCACTGGCATGAGCCTCGTGACGGCGTCCATGCCATAAGGTCCGGCCCTTGGAAATGCGGGGACTTAGATCACATCCGCCCGCCGGTTCAAGTTGACGTCGATGTCTGTCCCACTGTCCTCCGCAACGTTGACAGCTAGTACGATCGTGCAGGGACGTGTCGCCGCAACGCGAACACGAGTCCAATTTTGCAGATCGTCTCATGTTCGCCATGTGGCACTGGCAGAACCACCGAGCGCTGAAATATCACAACTTCTGGCTTCCTACGCTGCTCAACCTCCTCATCCGCTTACTCTGAACTCTCTCGTTGCTTTCGGCCAACCTCTCACTCCGGAATCACTCCTGCGTAGCGTTTCCTTTGTCCTGTCCGAGATTCCGCGTCGCCTCGCCAGACGGGCACGCGCGCTCGAGACCCTTCCCTTCATTGTCGGAACTAATCCATACGTCTCGAGGACGCTGAATGCGTACAGAGAGAGCTTTCAATTTCTAGCCAGCTACCCGTCTATCACGACTCTCGAGGAGAATGCATCCTTCACCGCCGATCTCAGTCATCTTGTCGAAAGTCATCGAAATGATATACCCACCATGGCCAAGGGGTTCGTTCTTTTGCGCGCTACCGCTCACACGCATGTGGCTTGACCATCTCTCACGTTAGGTTCCAAGAATGTGCCAAATACATGTCACCGACACAGATCAGTAAATTCTTGGATGGTGCCATTCGCAGTCGGATATCAGTCCGTTTGATTGCTGAGCAACACATCGCCTTGTCACAAGCCCTGGAGAATCAGAAATATGTCGGCCCTACGTCTCACTACGGCATTGTTGACATGACCTGCTCTCCCGCAGTCATGGTCAAAATGTGCGGTGCATTCGTAAGTGAACTTTGCGAGGCGACACTTGGGGCCGCACCGACCCTCATCATCGACGGACATCAAGACACGACGTTTGCGTGAGTCCCGATCCTTATGGGCCTACTTCGCCCGTGATCTGATCCCTTTACCCAGCTACGTTCCTGTTCATCTTGAATACATCCTCACGGAAATTCTGAAGAATGCCTTTCGAGCAACCATCGAACATCAATACAAACTGCATGGCACGGCATCCGCGCATACAGTTCCTCCGGTCACAGTAACGATTTCCCCTCCACCCTCCCCTGCTTCTCCCTTCCTTTCGATTAGAGTTAGAGACCAAGGCGGTGGGGTATCGCCTACTAACATGGCAAGGATATTCTCGTATGCATTTACCACAGCCGGTAATGTAGAGAGCGATGATGGTGGACCTTATGCTGCGCAGCATGTTGGTGGGAGCGCTGCAGTTGGCGGAGGCACGAGTACAGGCGAAGGCAATCTCTTTGGCGAGATCACAGGGAAGGGCGTGCAAGTCGGACTGGGGACGATTGCTGGCTTGGGATACGGCCTTCCGATGAGCAAATTATACGCGAAATATTTCGGCGGCTCGCTCGATTTGTTCTCGTTGGATGGATGGGGTAAGTAAACCACCTGCCCTGCGTCTGTTGGCGATGGTATTGAATGCTTTTCAGGTAGTGACGTGTACGTGAAACTGCGCAGCGTTGATCAGGCTGGCAATGCTCAGATTTGAATCACGTCACTTGATCAAGTTGTTCCTGTCCCTACCCACAGACCCCTGATAATAGGACACCAAGTTACATTCCGTGCTCAGTATCGTTGCCTTTAGTACATAACATTCTGAATAATTTACCATCATAGGTGAAGAATCAATATATTAATGCGTGAAGGCTCTCAAATACGCCATCAGTCAGTGCAATCTGGCATTATCCCTTCCTTTCAGCCTCTTCGCATCTCTCCCGCCAGTGTTGCCCAAATTTGAGAACCAGAAGAATTAGCGTTCCCATAATTATCAGCAAGCCGGCCCAAAAAGTATACAATCCACCATCTCCGATACTATCCTGTCCAAGTGTTTGGTGGTCATTTTTGGGTCACAGGAAAAGTTCCTCACCTGGAGGGGAATGGCAATCTCAGCCGCGATGAACGCAAGAGTTCCCCGATATGCACTATTCGCTGCTACAGCTGTCGAGCAGCGCCCTACATTGGCATCGGCGATATAGACGAGGGTGCTCGTGTACACCCACCTGTCAATGCAGAACTGTTCAGTGGCTCGGCTTGCAATGCACTTGGGCGAGACTCACAGCGAAGAAAAACCAGAAATGAATAACATCACGCAAATTACAGCGATCGGCTGATGAGTTTGGCAGACCCAAGCATAGCCAAGCGCCGAGAGCGGAAGCCATGGTATGGCTACCAGTGTACTCTGCAGACGCACCTGCGTTTCACGATGTTACAAGATGGAGGCGATAATGATGACCGAAGAGAAGTGCGCGCACCTCTGGATGCATATTTCCTTGGTGCTCAACTTTCAGTTTCGTAAACGTCCTATCAGACCATCTCCCACCGAGGATGCTACCGCATATACTGCCTTTGTAGGATTGTATATAAAGCGTCATCGTGATACAGACTTGACTAGCAACTCACCTGCTCCATAGGAGAGCAGGACTAATCCTATGTCTAGTGCATTGTAACCGTACCGTGTCGATAGTGTTCTCGCGCAGGTGTAGGTGAGGCTATAGGTGAAAGCGAATATCAACCCTAACATAAGATCAATACCTCGAGAGCCACCACAAGCGCTATACAGTGAACCAACCTGAGGCGAAAAGAATGGCGTTATTATTCCACCGCTTCAGCACCAAAATGATGGGTGGGAACGGGTTAACATCCGTGAATGATAGTGTCATGTCTTTGAGGTGCAAAGTGTTAGGAACAGTTATTCCCGCCTCTAGCCTGCATTCACTAGTCTTCTGAGAGGGTACCTCTTCATGTGACTTGTCAGCTGTGGGTTTCACAACGTCGACAGACCCTCTTGATCTCGCTGCAGTGGCAGACGACCGATGTTCCTCTGACCTCCTGCGAAGCGCATTCTGGTACGAGAGACTCCTCTCCTTTCGGAAACTATCCTTGAAGCAGACCAATAAGAATGCGAGAACAATGCCTCCGCTGATAAGTGCACAATAGAACACCGCGCGCCAGCCAAAGGCTTGCGCGAGGCTTCCTCCAAGAAAGGGTCCCAGAGAAGTACCGAGAAGCGGCGCTGCATAGTATATTCCCATCTTCGTACCCCGTTCATCGGGCTCATATATATCAGCAAGAGTAGCAGCAGCAATAGCCATAACGGCACTTGAACTGGGAACCGCATCGAATTTATTATTATTGAAACCGTAAAATAGGAATCTGGACACACCCTGCAGCCTGTAGTGCCCGCATTCCTATGACGAGCCCGATGGACTTTGAAGTAGCCACGACAGCCGAGCCGACAGTGAAAAGTGCCATCGATAATAAATAGACTACCTGGTTTGTATAGAACCTCAAGGAAGCATTGACACGAACGAACGACGAACCTTGCGGCCTTTGATCTCGCTAACAGCACTCCATACCAGGGGAAACAGTCCTTGGACGATAATAAACACGGACATACTCCAACTTATCTCTGAGCCTGATGCATGTAAGCTCAGTCCGATCTGTGCATTTGCAGCTAAGGAGCATGTACATAGCATTGGCCAAATCCATCCCCTCAAAAAAACGCAAAGTGCTCACGATTTTGGCCGGTGGCTGCATAGCCTGCGAGCATCGACGCCGACGACACAATGGCTAGTGTTAGTGTCTTTTTGGAGGGATGTTAAGACATGGATGCCTATTAGTGCAGAAACTCTACGCACCTTCCGAGCATAGCCCCAAGCCCTAGGGTCGTCGGGCACGGGTACATGTTCGATGTCTTTGGTGGTCGGTTCCCTGTCAATCTTCCCCTCGCTACACGAACGAGACAGGGTACCACCAGAATTTACAAGCGGTACGTCAAGTGGTAGGTGCATTGGCCCACCAGGCCTGTGGGACATGGTCGGTTGGGAGTATCAGGCATGGGCGAAGGTAGGCGATTACTTACACAACCCTATGATCCATGAATAGACGCACGGCTTTGTCCCCATGGCCGGTCACCGGTTACCAGCGATCGATGACGAGAAGCCGGGTATGAACTCCAATGTTGGCTAGTACGCAAGCCATTTGCCACGTTCCGGCCGGAAGTATGTACTTGACTTCGCCTGGGCGGAAATTAATTGGTAGACAATAGACCGGCCATCACCATTTGGATTCTCCATCCGGTTCTGCGAGTACTCCGTAGCGATACATCGTGATTGCCCGCGGCAGTGGGTATTCGGATCGATAGTGGGTCGCACGTCATACCAGCGGTACAATCTGACGTGACCTGGTTGAATGAAAACTTATCAGCCAATCCAGATGTAATAATTACGTGATAAGGAGTGGGATCAGATTCTGAGCAAATAGCAGCTTATATATTCGGTTCGAAACTACACCAGCACATACTTTGGTATAAAGAAGTAACACGGGTGAAGCAGCGCCGAGGGTGACTGACGGTTCAGAATGATCTCAGTGAGATTTGCGGACGCTGGGTTGTCTGACTCGCTGCTGATGGTCCTTCGACTGCTTTTCTGATGGAAAGCTCGAGGATTTCTCGTACATCGGAGTCGAGTTGTGCAGTTGCCTCTTTGAAGTTCACTGGGGACGAGGCAGCAAATGAAAGTAACTGCGCGACTGCATTCGTGTGCATGCTGGAAGGCGGACTTTGAGAAGGTCGGAGCAAGAGCGCAACCGTAGGTAAAATGATGCTGAGGACTCGAGTTCCTGCGTTTGCGGTGTCAGGTCGGAAATACATAAAACAACTGAATAGACCCTTACGTTGCTCTAATTTTGTCAATGCGAAAAGGGCAGAGAACGCTTTCCATACTTCTTCAATTGATGTGTTATTCTGCTCCGAGAGTGAACCGTCATCCAACCGAGGGGAGATTCTGGCAACCAATTGGATCAACCCAGGTAATAAGAGTCGCGCACAAATGCGAAGCAGATCGTTTCCCGAGGCAGCAACCATAATAGTTTTTGTGCAATGTACAGCAACGATAGCCATCTGTGTGCGATTGATTTCAGAAGTCATGATAACTTGAGTTGTGGTACACGAGGCTTACGTCATCATTCTCTTCAACCTTCTGTGAGATGACAAAGCATAAATGTTCGACCACGCCACGAGCAATCTTTACCCTCACGGGTAGACTTGTCAAGATGAGAACTGCAGCCAGAAGATTAGACTTGACTTTCTTGGAGGATATCAATCCTTCTCTGCCACTGTAGATGTCTTCAGTGTGTAAAGTGGACCGAGCACAATACGACCGACCGCATTTCGTCAACATTGAGTAGACAGGACGACAGAATACCATGAATCAGGCTGTCATAGCGGTCATGAGCCCTTGTATGAGAGTCTACCGTCACCAGAGATTTGAATGCGGGTAAGGTGGGAGTTATCAAATCAACATCCAACGTCTCATCCTTCAATAGTTCTGGTGAGGGGTTGACTTCAGACAAGAATATCGTAAACCGTCAAATGATCATACCTGCATAAAGCATACAACCCACGCCCCTCACATCCTCCCGAACATTTCCTTCCGTGGTTGACGCAACGACCTGAAAAGCGTTCAAGGCGCAGCTCACCATTTTGGCGAGTTCTTGAACCGTGCCAGCTGTACAGGGTCTTTTTATCAGTAGATAGCAACAGGGCAGTCCACAGATCCACCCACCAATTGCTGGGGCACGTTGATTATGTCGAGCGTGGCGCAACACGTATGCACAGATCTTCAAGCAATGGGCACGAACCGAATTTGAGGATAAAGCTTCGTTACTATCAAGGGAGTAAGGATAGAAGATGCCAGGTGAAATTCTTAACAACTTACGGGGCCACGACACTTTCAACACCAAGATGACCAAAGTACTTGGAAAACACGGTAACGACGTCGATTAGGTGCACAAGAGTCGCAGCATTTTCTACCATTGCCGTTCGGTAACACAGGCTGATAAACTCCTTGAAGACAGCGGGCTCTAGAAGCGCCCTCCCTGAATAGCGGGGGTCAATCAAACATTTAAGGGCCCTGAGCGACGCGGTTACTGTGGCACCGCGTGCGTTCAGAGTGGAAGATGATTGAGGGGAGGAAACTGCCAAAGCCTCGTAGATAAGCCCAAAAATCACAAAAAATAGTGGCGCAGGTTCGGTTTGGGAAAGCTCAAGACCACTGGATGAAGGCTGCGTCGCAGTGGAACTTTGACCAACAATAGCGCTAGATATATGCTCTTCACTGTGTTCCATCGCATTTGCGACTGCTTGTAGAATGGTGGCCCAAGAGTCCGTGTAATACTAGGCCCTGGTTAGACATCTGTTCGCGATCGCACTTGTTGACTTACGGGCAGTAGGACCACTCTCCCAAGATTTGCATACGAAGGGTCTACGGAAATAATAGACAAGTCATTGACAAATTCTGAGTCAGCACGAATTGTCGCATAATCGCGCAAGCATGCAATCCACTGCGAGGCAAGAACACCCCTGTGAGGTTTGATGACATCAAGAAGATAAGCCTGCTCTGCGGAAGCGATCTCCAACCGAGCCCATGCATTAAGGATCGATACAGTTAGCATGGCGGATGCATTTGGGCTGAGTTCTCCCAGGGTCCCCATCTTTAGGTTACCAGAATCTAGGTGGATGGTTAGGCCATCCTGGGAAAGGCGTATGCTCTTGCCTACCATCCACTTCTTTTAGGGCACTGGTTAGTTGCTTGAGGATGCGGCCCATCCTACTGACGTCCTTGACAACGCCGCAACCTACGAAAACGGCACAAGCATCAATTGCACATGACAAGATTTCGGGAGTGGAGTCGGAAGAGAAAGCGGGCGTAAGGGCAGCAGTGATTGGTGCTTGATGTTGCTCGAGCAGCAACGCCTCGGGGAAATCTGGATCGGGTGCTTGGGAAAAGACCTGGATTATCATCAGCGGGGGAGAATCCGAAGAGAACGTGAGCTTACCTGGATAATATCACACAAAACAACCAAGCCTTCAAGACGAATATCTGTGACATATGCTGCTGATGCAGTAAATGCCATCTTGATCAAATCTGGTACGCGAGAGACGAGAAGGCCTTGAACAGGGAAGCCCCGGGTACGTGCGTATGGTATATCGAAATGTTCCTGCCTCCCAGACTGAGCTACGATGGTGCAAATCTCGTGCAAACAATGTAGAGCAAACAACTGAGTCCTCCAGCGAGACATGGTAACGGATGACGACCAGCCTTGGTCAGAATTGTCTGTAGGCATCGCTACATTCAGAGATTGGCCTTCATCGTCGAGGTTCCTAGAAGTGTCGACCACCTTTTGAGTAGCATTGGTTCGCAGCATGATTCTTTGGCACAGATCGATCCAAGCGGAAGGATTATGAATAGCGGTCTGAGCAAGCCAGCTTGCAATGACGTTCCGGACACCTTCGATGCTGGGATCGCCATCCAACATGCCAAAAAGGTCTTCTACCAGCTGATCTCCACCAATCCTTGATACTACGAGCGCATCTTTTTGAACGAGCTGGTATAATGCATCGATCGCAGCGAGCCTCAACTGCCGACGGCTAGAACCAAGATATGTCCTAAAGCGTCCCACCGTTTCCGGGATATCGACGTATTCCGGGGCAAACATGAGTAGGTGCTGAGTGCATTTGATGGCCTCGATCAATATAGTTTCGTCCTCTTCCTGCGAGAACTCCTGGACGAGAGCGAGCACGAGCGTTCTTGTCCGTGTCGACTCTTGAACATCAGGTCCCAAGATCGTGATGATGGCATCGATAATACGGCACACGACGGGAAAGGCCTGTAGATCACCGCTGATATTGACATTGTTGAGCGTCCCGCCTTCGGTCTCGTGAGTGTCGGACATGTATATTTTAAGTAGCATCCCAAGTGTGCTCGAAACAAACGGTGCAAAAGTTAGGCTGGCGGCATTTATGACCCTTGCCAAGGCGGTCAGAGACCAAGCGTGAACAAGCGGATGCGGATCGTTGCTGAGCGACATAAGGATGTTGACTGTCGTCTTCAAAATCGGTGCGGCAGCAAGACCTCCGACATGATCGTATAGGGCTGCAAAGGCCAGAGCACAACCAGCGCGACCTTGCGGGTCACGATTGCTCACGATATGATCGACCAACACTTTCGCTTGACTCGACAAGAAGGCCGTTCCTGATATGTTTGCTAGACGACCTATAGCATCGCTGCTGGCCCGTCGTAGAAGGGGATCCCCATCGACAAGTGCATCCTATAATGACAAAAGTTAGAAGCGGACACAATTAACAATCATAAATTACCTTGAGTAAGGAAGCCAGAGGAGTGGTAATTTGTGAATGTCCGAGGGTTTCTTTTGCTTGTCGAGAGTGGAACTCCATCGCACAACGTAGAGCACGGGCAATAGCCACCACGCTGTTGACCAGCACGGCAGCCTTTCGACCCGAGTTCTTGTCAAGTTTCGGTGACTTCACCGACTCGACCAGCTGGGTTACAACGCGGGTCATGGTCGCCAGGTCTTGTATGGGGAGTAATCGAGTAAACAACTCAATAGACGCGTCCACGACAGCCGACGCAGCAGCTGGACAATCGAGGATGGTACTATCATTGGTAGCAGGTGTCGCTAGACATAAGGAGAGCGTATCATGTTCGCACGAGCCAAGCACTGGTGTACGCAGCTAAGGAAAAGTCAGAATGCGATGTCATTTTGAAAGAAAATCACATACAAGTAGGTCCGTAAGGTCCTCAATTTGCGCTTTCATGGATTTACCAGCGTCTAATCCTTTGGAAAGGGCCTCGACTTCGTCGTCGACGATGTCCAGTGTTGTCACGCCGTGCCCAAATCCATCGCCTGATTGCCAAACAGTGGTAAAGGTACCAGCGGAGGAGGCAATGGAAGCTTGCATCGCAGAAACGCTGTCGCCATCCGATCCTGCAAAAATGGACATGGTGGACTGCAGCAGATTAGACTGAACGGAATCAGACAGTGCGGATGACCCCAGTGCCGTAAAGCATTGATACACCCTCAATCGGAGCAGGCTTTCTCTCATGCGAAGCGATGGACCCTCGAGACTGGAAGTTGGTTCCTCCGATGGTTGGGACGCAAAAGCGGACGCGAATGCGAGAGCGTTGTTTAACAAGGAGGATATTCTTCGAGAAACGTCAAGGGTCACCAGAGGAACGTTGTGAAAGAGGAAACATAGAATGGCGCCGAGTGCACTTTCTCGAACATGCAGCAGAAACTCCCACTCAGTGGAGCTGCGACCGGGAATGCCATCTTTGTTCGTTGGCTTGGGTAGTGCATTGCGCCAGAGCACCAAGAGCTGAGGGAGGTGTGATCGAACAAAATTGGGGCCCAGCAACATCAACGAGGCGATCAGTATCCATGCGACCTCTACTTCAACTCCTGCGATATGGACATCGTGTTCGCTTGCGCGCTTGAGAAGATTAGTGGCTGTATCAAGGACGTTGGATGCGATGTCGAAGGAAACGTATAAAGGGCGATGAGGGATGATTGCGACCAGTCCTGCCAAAGCATAGGCACGCCCCAGAGCACGTCGATCGATGTCAGAAGGAGCTGCAGGAGATTGCAGCGATTCTATGTCACGATAGAGTGCCTCCGAGACCGACATAATAACCCCGGGCAGACGCAAGGGAGTGGAGAAGCAGAAACACCTAAGAGTCCAGCTTGCGTTTACGCGAACCGCATGACTAGGGTGAGTCAAGAGATTCAATAATGGTTCCGCTATTGCGTCCTGAATGAAGTAAAAAGACTGTTTAGTCGATAATTCTCTCCAAAAAAACACGAGTCACAATCACCTGAATAGGAGGAGGCGCGTTGCCAAGTTGTTGTAGCAATTCTGCGATTTCCTTTAAAACGATTACCAAGACAGTAGGATTCGGAGCTGTCTGTCCTGGCATGAGAGCAGGCCATCGTTTTGCATAGGATGATGAAAGTTCTTGAATTGCAGATATTTGTCCTTGTTCGCTCAACATTCTAGTCGCAATGAGATCCCTGAGTAAAGCCCCGACCAACTTCTGAATGAAGAGCCTGTCATATCTCGTGGAACTGTTCTTCGGATTCGATACCACCTCAGTCATGAAGTGATTGACGATGAGACCGTAGTTACTCTCCGCAAAGACAGCACCAAGCTTTGTCAACAGCGCGATGTAGAAATCGAAGACACCTGCACGTGTTTTTCGCGAAAGCTGTGGTTTGTTAAAATGTGTGGACAATTGCGACAGCATTTCTCCAGGACCGAGAAGAGGCTTCATACTCTCGGAAATAGCATTGCTTGTCCCATCGTTGTCCTCTTGATCTTTCTTTGCCTTCGGTGGGGGGTCGGGTGCAGCGGAAACTCGGAGAACTTGTGTCGCCGCCAGCATATGACCGACCAGTTGGGCGAGCGATTGTCTGGTGAGCCGATCGCTGCCATCCAAGCTTTTTATGCAAAGTCCAAGCACAGACTCGATGTCCACGAGTGTTACCAATTCTTCTGGAGAGAACATCGCGACGAGGACCTTGAAATGGCATGAAAACACTAAAGTCTACCAAAGCAAGGTACGTTACCCCAGCGGCCGCTCGTTGGACGGGAAGAACCTTGTCAACTAGACCGTTCTTCATATTCTTGAGTATATCTTTGGCGAGAGAATCCGATAACGCCTTCTTCGCTGAGCTCAGCGCTTTGCGAAGCATGACCAGAGCGTGACAGCGCATCTGAGGAGACTGGTAGAAAAAAAATCAGGGTTTGAAATTGAAGCTATGCATTCGTTCTCCTCACGCTGGAAGACCTGAAAGTTTTCACGGAGATGGTTGTGATTTCAGTCATGAACGACATGAACTAGAAGGTCAACTTTTATTGGATGCTCGGTAGGAAAGAATTTCTAGACCTGCCTGAGAACCAAAAGCAGCCATAAGTTCGCCAATTGTCCAAAACGCTGCTCTTAGAAGTACTATTCATCGCAAAGACAACATAACATGTGGAATAGAAAACCTACATCCGAAGAGCATTCTTGTCGGTTTTCACGTCTCCTGCAGTTTTGAGTAGAGTTCGCAGCGTGTCAAATAACGTCCTTGAATCGCCTCGAGTATATTGGATTACGAAGCATCTAGCTGCAAGGTTGCGCAGCCCACGGCCGGGTAGCGGATAACTGTCGTTGCCACATACGACCTTCAGCAGCGTTTCCTCAACCGAAGGTTGGTTGGATTTCAGCTGATCCTAGAGAGCGGTAAGACAGTCTGCAGTCCACGAAACGCATGGAGACTTACGATAGCAACCCCTCTGAGATTTTTCTCTAGAGTTGCAAGCCACTGAAATAGGTAAATCTGACCGTTATCGCCCGCCAATTGGGCCTGAGAGTTGCCAATGTCTAAATCGTTAAGGTCCAATAACCCATCCACTAGATATGCTCACTTCGTCAATGAGTTCTACAACAATCTCCGACTCAGACATTCCGAGATGGGTGCATGTAAAGAACAACCTTGATCGGGGCAGTGGAACTGAGGTGTGGCAGTGCAACGTGGCCCCACGTTGTTTACCCCAAGCTGACTTAAGAAGGTACATAACTTGGCTACATATGCCGTATCTACTCCAGTTTGATCCGCTCTCCAGCAATCAGTCGTTTCCCTTCCGTTACCCACCACAGTCCAACGCACGCAAGACCTAACCCACCTCCCAAAGCGACATGAGCAAGCACCGGCGGAGAGAGCAACGCTCTCCGGCCGAACTGTCGCACTTCTTCCACTGCGTGCCCGCTTGCTTCGTTATAAGATATGGCCAAAAAGGATAACACGACCATGGCAAAGAACTTCCACCCGGGAACCACGTTTGCAAGTCTAAGCTGGTGGGATGACGTCCTCTTCCCAAAGTATACCACTATGAACGTTGCCGTGTACCATATGCGAGCGGTGAGATTAGCGATGTTGGCGTACACAAGCGATGTGTCGCCAAATCCAAGGTTGTATAACGCAGCCGCAGACAAAATGTAGATCACTGAGAAGGCGAGCATCCATCTATGGAATATCAGAGCCCATTCACCTGCTAAAGACAAACCACTTACCGGCTCTGTGTACGTAAGTCTTGTGGAGTAGCAACGCTGGAATAAAACGCTTCTAGCCCTCCATTGAGGGCAAGAACCGGTATATACCATATCCATGCGAACAACACTCTAGGTGCGCTCGTAGGTATATATTGTGCTGGCAGCAAAAGCTGCAAGCCAATCGGTAGATAAGCAGAGCCAAATGTTCCCACCAACATGGAGAAGGCAATTTGAACCGAAAGTAAGGAAGCAACAGCGCCAGATGCTTGACTGAGCGCTACCAAGCTAACCGAAGATCGGGTGCTAGTGGAGCTCTGCTCTGATGTAGCGCTTGACAAGATTTTTGAAAAGTACACGCGGCACATTTCCTCGATAGGCTGAAAGACTATGCGTGCGATCAAAGATCCTAGAACCAGAATGCGAAACCAATATCATGCCTCAGGTACTTGAAGACATACCATAATTGACAGCAATCGCATAACCCCCTTGATCTTGAAGAGGGCTCCAATACGAGACGAGAAATTTGTCGCCCTCGGTGAGGAAATGCTTCACCAACGATTGTGATGTCATTGTCATCGAGAGGTACAGCGCATCAGGGTCAAAGAAGTCGACGACCAACTGACTCCACATATTTTCCCTGGTCAAGCGAGCTTCAGCGTTAGGAGCAAAAAAAAGAAAATTAAAGACCAAGTACACACTTGGTTCGCTCCTGCTTAGGCAAACTGGTGGGCCAGAGACGCAATTTGGGGAACTGCAACTTGTACACGCAAAATACGATTATAGTGTACGCCAACTGTCCGAGAGCGAACGCAATCAAAGCTAGCTGGCCTGGGTTGCGAGAATTACTATCGTAGAGTAATATCAAGTAAGTTGTGACTGTCTTGATGATTATTCCGAGTCCTTCGGCCCTCACTCGCACGTCTATGCGCACCTCCCCCATGGCACTGTGAGAGTTGGGTGAATGCGCGCCAAGATTAACAGGTACATTCCTACCGGTTGTACATTGGTTCGCTCAATAACTCGCCAATGGCAGCCAGAGCATAACCAAATAACGCAAAGTGGAAGTGGGGCTGGCTTCTAGTAGCTTCACTGGCAGAATATGCATAGAGCGCGACGGTAATGAATGTAGTCGGTACGCCGATGAAGAAAGGCAATGTCGCCAGATTGGTGCACTGTGCTGCCGTTATGGCGGTGGATGATGCGTCCATATTCGTTTGCTGCGGCCAAACTCGGAGAAGGGTATTTCTGACGCCTTCCCGACTAAGAAATAGGATAGTGCTCATGAGGAGCTCGAACTGAACGGCTACCGTTCCATAAGCTTGAGGAGACGCAAGGCGCACAAGGCCTTGATTGAGGACAAACGTGACTAGCCGAGACACCAACTGAAGGCCAATTAGAGACTTCGCCGAACCGAGCGACCGCGTCAAAAGCCGACTGTCGCTGTGGCTAGCTGGCGTTTCGCGGGGCATTTCGACTTTGGAACGTCCTACAAATAAAGACTTGCAAACTGCATAGGTGCCACGTTGAGATGCTTGTGAGATGTTGTGCAGACACAGCATCCGATCATCGAAGTTGTATGGCCATGTTAGGCCAAGGGAAACCAGGCCGGCCGGCATATTCAAGTTCTTCAGTTACTCAGTTCCCTCGCATCCAAAGTCACTTTAGTTGAGCCATTGGGGCGCCATATAGCAGTGATTGTGACTCGATCCACAATCCTGGCGGCCCGCGGAGATCGCTAGCTACCGCGCGCGGGAATATAATTATACTACTTACCGGAATTCGGAACCTACCTTCAAGAAGTTGGAAGACAGATATTCACCCGCCCAGGACCATTTTCATTCAGCATTATCATTCTTCGGTTTCATCGATCGACCCTTCTAGCCTCATTATCTTTTGATGATCCGATCTAAAATTAACCCCTGAGTCACTGCCCCCAATTCAATCGAGGGCGGCAACGTTCAAGATACCCCGGAACTTGGCGAGGAAATATCAATATCGATATGATCAGTCGCTCACACCCCATTGAATGGGCTTTCTAAGAATAGTACTGTCTTCCTGCCTATGGGAGACTAGCTCACATCCGCCGAGATCTGTATGGCTTATCGTTCCACATCGCCGTCCTCGACATGCCCTGTTACGAGGCGTAATGTCAAACGATCAAACGAAAACGTACAACTTGGTGCCGTGACGGTAAGTTCAATGGTTTTATCTTTACCGATCAGTGGCGCAAAGAGTCATTGGACCATTCCAATAGGTACAAGAGGAAATCGCCGTCGCCGTCCCCGCTACGCCCATCCTTGAACGGAAATATTAGTCAAATCGACTACCGCCAACTTACACATTATATAGCGGCAAAGAAAAAAAAAAGTGAGTGAGTCATACCACATGGCCGTCTTATCTGAGCGCATCTAGAACCTAAGTCTCTTCGGGGAAACGTGGGTGTAAAATTCACACTCTATTGGTTCCCTCAGCGTCGGTAGGGAATCTTGGCACGTTGAGTATCCAAGCCAACTGTCTTCTCGAGGGAAACTTGAAGCATGGCATCCCAACATGCTGTGAGTCACCTGGCCTATTTCAATTGAGGACGGCAACATTTATTCATACACCGTTACCCTCGGATCATAAAAGCATGATGCAATGAGGCACGGAAAAGCCTCCACGCAGAAGATGAAAAATCCCGTCATATCAAATGATAGCGATACTTCAAGCTTCAAGTTTGGAGTCGAGAGGGATAAAAACTGCAAGAGTTTCAGGTTCTGGTCGATGGCGATCGGGGCACGTTTACAATGATGTAAGTCTAAATTGAATGGAGATGTAGTAGATCGCGGTGATACCATCGCCAAGGATCCAGATGACGGCAGTTACTAGAACTCTCCGGAAGATATTCACGGCAAGTGGTCATGCGTCGAAAACATGCCCGTCTGTCAAAAGTGGTTTACATATTTCTGTCGAAGCAATCAATATTTGACGTCAGTGCCTTGATTTGAATGGGGCCGAGGCTCGGCTTTTGCCACGGCGTGTATGCGACGGAACTCCTCGTTACGCCGACTGGGCTGCCGAAGGAGTGCTGATTCGTGCTCGAAGGTCGACTGGTCGAAAGAGTGTCCACGTATTTCAAAGGTTAATTTTTGGAACGGACCACATGTACAGTACGTACCGCCGTCTGGTAATGGCCGGACATTGAACCGAATACGCGGCGTGTTGGCGCTCTCACCAGCGTTCCGCGGCGGTCACAAGCGCAAGGTAAGATAGCTCCCATGACGACGGCCGCGACCCCTCCGCGCGCCGCTTGTGTTCCCCGTCGAGCTTTCGTCGGGGCGCTTAAACACAAGCCTCCCAGGATCAGGAGAACAGCGGTGCAGGGTCCTGGCAACGCCGCTGAGCAGTGGAGCCAAGGCCCAAAAGCAGCGACCCTCCGTTTAGCAACAGCGAATTTTTTGTTGCTGGATCGAGATCCGGAACATCGGCCCAGAAATGATGTGGGGATGGGGCTTCGGACTGTGCAGAGCGAATGGGACGTTTTTGGTAGCGTCATCCGTCATTGGGTTTCATATTCGTCGGGGGATTTGTGACTGCGGAAGTAGGTCGCGTGAGTACTCACGCGAGTAGACTAAGAAGAATAAGGCAACAACGTCGGCATTCGATTCACCAAGCTGGGCCGGCAGTAGGTATCGACAGCGCTATAAACTATAGTACTACAGTATTCGACAAGCATGGGATCGGTCGTGAGACGGCATTCATCATTCGACCTACAAAAGTGTATACACAGAAGCAAATGAACAAGAAGGCATACGGTGGTCGTTATCGAGAAGCATGCGAGATAGCCAAGAAAACCATTAGATGTGAGTCTAACTTGAATGGCGGCATCTCATCTAGTTCTCATCCCCATGAGCATGATCGTTCCTCCCATTCTCATGAGAACTCCCGGCGGAGGGTGGCTTGCCGTAGAGTTGGGCGAACGACGCGTACTGAGGGGTGGACATCGCCATTTGACCATCGGGGCGATGAACCATGTAAGGGCCGTACGGCTGGGGAGCGTACGGGAGGAACGTGGCCGGATAGAACTGCGGCGGCGGCTGCGCATACCCCTGTTGTTCACCCTCCTGTCCATGACCATTGTGGTTCGGGGGAGGGACGGGAGTGATGTAAAACTGGGGGTAGTATGCTGGGGCCTCACCCGGTTTGGGGGTAGGTGGGGCCGGGAACTGGCCATAGAACCCCGTTGCATAGCCCACTGGGGCGGCCATGTAGGGGGGCATTGGCGGGGACGCCGAGGGCGGGGGCATGCCTGGTGGGATAGACATGCTCTGTTGCTCCGGCGCGTCGGGAATTTCGACGCTGGTGCCTGCGCGATCTCAATCAAAGTCAGAAAAGAAGGAAAGGAGAGAAGGGGAAGGAGGGGGGGAGAGCGTTGCGTAAAGCGGAAAGAATGTGGCGAGAAAGACGAAGACACACCTTTTCCATCGCGCTTCTTGTAGGGGCCACGTTTCACACCCTTTTTCCTCTCCTTTCGCTGAGAGTCGACGCACTCTTCAGCGATGCCATACTTGACGCAACGGAGGCAGGGACGGGCGTCGTCGCACTTCTTGCATGCCTTCTGACAGTTTGTGCATGCGTTCTTGACCTGCCTACGCTTTGAACGGAGAGGCTGGGGAGGGACGAGACCAGGTGGGAAAGGGTACATGTGCATGGGCATGTTGGAGTAACCGCCGACGGGGTGGACGGTCATTTGGGGCTGGAGGTCTGTGGATTGGGCATCCGCGAGGTCGTCGCCGTCGGGCGTCTGATTTCGCTCGCTGGTGGACATGAAAGCGCAAAATGGAAGAGAGATTTAGAGTGTGAGAGCGCGGGAAGAGAGGGAGAGGGATAAATGGGGTGGAGGATGAAGAAGAGAGAGGAGAGGGCAATGTAAAGTTGACGATTTGTATAAGATTTCGGTGAAGATTAAAGACGGTCAGGGCTCGGACACGCGTTTTGACAAACTTGGCTCTGAGTGTCCGCTTTCTGTGGTTGAAGAGTTCACGTGGTGGGAGCCGAAGAGTAAGAATTTGTACGGCCGCCCCGTCGGTAGTAGCGGAGGGGTGGGATCGCAGCAGAGGGACTGCAGGTTGCAGGCTGTACAAAGGACATGGCGAGGACGTGTCAATTGGAGTTACACGGATAGCGGTGTCTGCAAACGTACGTCGACGATTCAAACGATGGAACGACGGGACTTCGCTGAGCTAGGCGGACTGTCGGTGGAGCTGATGAGAAATCTGACAACTAATAGTATCGCCGTATTCAGATCTCTACTAATGAACTTATCGACACCTTAAACTTGTCGGGTACCTAGCACGACCGCGTATTCTAACGAAAGTAATTCAAGGACGGACGGGAAAACACACTCTTTCAGAAAAGAAAGAACCGAACATTTTGTCTGCATCGTGTGGCAAGTACAAACATTAGTAAACAAAACATCCCGAGTTTCTCTCTGCCCACGCCTCTTGCTCGTCGTCGACAGCGACGACCAGCCTCCTACGACTTACCTCCCCATTTTTTTTTTACCTCCCCCTCTCTTCTATTCTCTTCTTTCTTTCTTTCCTTTCTCTTTCCCGTACCTCGTGCCGTGGAATGTCTGCTTCCGCTGCAGCATACATCCAGCACGACCAGGATTCCGTGACATTCCCTCTTCACGACACCCCCCCGCCACATGTCCTTCTCGGCGTTCCTGGACCTTCCAACCACAGTTCGAGCCCAGTACGTCCCTTCTTACCACCCTGTCCCTCTTCCACTCACGCACACTAGCTCCGCGTACACATCTCGCAGCCGGACCCATCCCACGACGCGTTGCAGGTCGACATCGAACGGGATACCCACTCGCGCCCAGCATCATCCACCTCGTCCCTGGATCCCTATTACTTTGGTGCTCAAACACCATCGGACTCTCCCGGTCATCAACTTCAGGAATCGGCCCTTTTAAGTGTCACACCAGAGACCCGCACACCCAGCGACTTGTCCTCGCCTGTAACACCCGCACGGGATCCTGCCACCATTGACCGAAATGGCCTCGTCGGAGTCGGCGAACTTACTACTCCCCGCTGGGGTAAACACGTACGGCGCGCTCAGGAAATCCCACTTGACGGTGATGAACATGCTCTCAGTGTTCTTCAGGAGGAGGTCAGCGCCGAAGTGGTCGTTCCTGATGGCTCCGATAGTCCGTGGACGATCGAAGCGGTCGACGGTGAATTTGATGATCAATTTCAGGTCATTTTCCTTCTCTTTCAACTGTCACAACATTTGTTGACATTCACTCCTACAGCGCGACGTCAAACCGTTGACACGTACTATTCGTCCTCGACGTTCAATGCCAGACGAGAGTGGCGGGGAAGAGATTCTATACCCTCGTCAGCCCCATGGTTCTGATCTGTTGCATCCGTTCGACCGTATAAAATCTTCCTCCCCCGAGCCTCCTTCTCCCGTAGTCCCCCCTCTTCCGACCGAACAGTCGCTCTTGAGCGACGTGTCTTCTTCGCCTCCAAGCTCTTTCACTCCCCTCATTCCTCTGCGCAAGGCCAAGAAACGCACGTCTGACGAGTTTGAGATGGATCATTCGGGTTTGTTGGTTGGAAAACGTTCTAGTGCTTCTACATCGAAGGATCGCGGACAGCTTGGCTTCAAAGAAGAGAAGCCTTCTTCCCTTCGTAAGCATCGTAGCACAGCATCGACAGCGTCAACCAGCAGCGCTCGCGATAGAGCTCGAGAGCGTCGCAGGGAGAGTCTGTCCACCAGCGCGTCGTCAAAAACTAACTCGGCAGCGCTGTCCTCTGAATCTACCCCCATTGCAATCCCTTCCCGCTCAGACCGTGATCGGAACACGCATGCACGTCAGCTCTCTGCCGGAGACTCGTCCTCGGGACCCGACCCTGCTTCGGTAGCTCATTCTCGACGTGTCCATACCACCGACTTTTCACATTTGCCTCCTTCGCCTTCTACGACATCCATACACCAGTTCCTCAAACATGCTGGCACTGGCACAACTCCGCCCCACCGTCCCTCTTCGTCGAACAAGGAATCTTCCCATGCTCATGCTTCGCCGAATGTTGCCCATTCCCTCCTCCGTGGGACTCAGGAGGGTTGGTCTAGCATGGATGACGATGCCCACGCAGAAGCCCTCCGTAAGCTGGATGGATTGTCGGGTAAAACCGCTCGCGCTCGTGCAAGTATCAGTAGTCTAAATCGGGCCAACGTGAGCCGACCTGGGACGCCGGGAAGCACTACGGGGCGATCGGGTGTGCACTGGGAAGGAGTTGGGAATGAGGGTGGAAAGGTCAGCCGAAGAGGTAGTACGAAGGAAAGAGACAGAAAAGAGGAGCTTCGTCAGCCAACATCAGGGCTTGGAATTTCCGGCTCTTCTGGAGATGTCGTTACCCAAGACGTTCACGAAGCACGATCAGGGACTGTTACGAGCGGGGATGAGCATCATAGTTCTTCAGGACCTGAGAAACCCTCGAAAAAGCATGCATCAATTGGTGCTCGCCTCAGTTTCACCCCTAAACGTGGATCTGCCTCGTCAACTACTTATACAAGCACTCCTACGAGCTCGCGGGATTCGGCCTCATTGTCTACTGCTACAAGCGCAACCTCGGTATCTGCCCCTTCCGGCTCTGGCAGGCATTCTACGGGAGTTGGTAAAGGAAGGCGTAACAGTGCGGGCAGTGACATATCGAGTGTTTACTCTGGTGGCGATGGGGTGCTCTACAAAGATCGTACAGGATCACTTGCTGCTAGTGCCGAAGCTTTGGAAGAGGATCGTGTTCCTCCCGTTCCGCCATTGCCGAAGGATTTGTCAAATTATCGTTCTCCTCCACATTCCTCGCACGGTATCGGCTTTCCTCCTTCTGGAGTGGAGGTTAACGAGATTGACCGTACGGTCTCTCTCGAGGTTCCGTCAGTCCCGAAACCTCCAACCCATTCTCACGCGTTTCATCCTCACGAGAACCAAGGAAGTCAATCCGCACCCGAGTCAGCGCCACCTGTCACCAAGACGCCTTCCAAGAAGTGGAGTTTCTCCAATGCGTTGAACATTAAGCTGACGAGTTCGCCTTCTATCTCCTCGATGAAAGACAAGGACTATTCACCGTCGAATAGCAAGACGGCTAGCTTCCCGTTGAGTCCACGTTCAATGCAAAGTTTTAGTCAACAGCTTCGCAAATCTACGTCGCGGGAACACGCCCTCTCGCCTCCTGTGGTCGCTAGTGCATCCTGGTCGCCTGTCCAGCCTGATGCTATGGCATCCGCCGCGTCTCTTGCTTCCCTTTCCTCTGTCGGATCTACTCGCGGTCCGAAATCACCCGCTGTTCTCTCTTCGAAGACACCTGATCGCGAAAGGGGATTTCCCAGCCGCCCTGGAACTGGGTCTAGTGGCAGCAACAACACGACTGGGTTGTCCGCTCCACATAATGCACCCCTCAGCCCAGCTTCATCTGTACGGAAACATCAATCGAAACGTCTTACACCCTCGTCGATCCCCTTCTTCCGGCGTTCCTCTTCGCAAAGTATGCAAATTCCGCCGACCAATGTCGTACCCACGTCAGCTTCGCCCACCATCCCAGTAGCTCGGTCTTCAACACAGAGTCGTACAAGGACCAGTGGTTCTCCTGCCAAGGATTCGTCTCGCACTGTACCTAATACGCCGGGTTCGCACAAGAAATCATCTGTGCTCAGTCTGGGGTTACCTTCACTTCTCAAGTCTAGTTCTAGGAGGAGTCTACATGGTGATAAGAATGATACTGTCGGGGGAAAGGAAACTAGGGATAACTTGCGACAACGAGATGCAGAAAAAGAGAAGAGCAAGCAAGATCCAAAAGATCGGAGTGAGAGCAGGATATCAGTTCTCATGGGTCGTAAGCGGGGCAAGGTAAGCGAACAACGTGGTTATCACGGGTGAGAAGCACTAATGGCGTTGGCCAAGACTTTGTCATCCACGGACACCAAAAAACCCAGCACCACTGTAGCTTTGCCGCCCATGCAGATGACAGCACTTCCTGCCACGACTGCCCAGCGTGTCGCCAGCCTCAAGAGTAATAACTCAGTCTCCACACCCGCAGCCGCAACGTCTATTACTCGGACAGGGTCATCATCTCGTGTCGCTTCCCAGACCATCAGCTCAATGCAGAAGCAGTCTGATGCTTCACTTCGAAGCAGGAACCAGCTGCCCACCATTGCAGGTTCACCTTCAGTTGGAAACACTGGGTACAGTGCACAAAAGGATGGGCCACCCTCGGTCTTACTGAACTCTATCTCCGCATTACAAAAAGAAACGCCAACGAAGATACCACGCATTTCGAGTCGTACATCCGCCTCTGGATCTCCAGGACTGGGAGTAAGTTCCGCCCAGAGCACTCTTGTTGGCCGGCGCGTCAGTCTCAACGTCACTGCACCTTCCACCAACCCCTCGCCAACGCTTGGTGAAGCGGCCACGAACGAATTCGGTGTGTTGGACGGGGTGGAGATTCAAGACGGAAAGACGACGACGACGGCGGAGGCCAACGTGCGACGTCAATCTATACGTGTTTCCCCGACGGGTAGCTCCAGAGTTCCTCGCCAGCCTTCTGGTCCTCCGTCTGCGGGTGGAATCCCTCGTAAATCCACTCGGGACTCAGTTTCGTTCAGTGCATTACGCAAAACCTCTACTGGCTCAGTGGCTTCCACAGCGTCTGTAACGGCCCAGCCTACTGAGTCATCTCATCATCCCCACCGATTCTCGGCACTTTCGCCTTCAAAGAGCCTTAAGCTTTTGAGTCCGAAGATTTCCTTGCCGACTTCGCGTACCTCCAATAGCAACTCCAACGCGGCAAGTTCAAGTGCACACCGTGCTCAAGCTGGGACACCTTCATCGAGCCGTCAATCTTTGTCTACCCCTTCTCCCGTACCAAGCACAGTGGATGAGGAGGAGTTGCTTGGGGATGAGGAGATGCTCCAGTATATTCGACGCCAGCAGGCTAAGAAGATGGCTGCGGGCGCAACACAGACGGAGTTGGATGAGTTACTCAAGTTCCCCGAGCCAATAGCTCCGAACCCCGCGATTACACCAGAAGGTATGTGAAGGTTTATGGACATCAACCAACCCTTGACGTGTTGCAGCTCTCTTGAAGAGCTCCCAGGCGCAGTCCTTGTCCGCCTATGAGCGCGAAGAATGCCTTAACTATCCTCTAGTATACTGCACTGGTGCAGGTAGCCAGAAGAAACAGGCACATCCAGACTTCTCGGCCAACAACTATGGATATGATGATGAACGTGGCGATTACCTCGTTGTCAACAACGATCACCTTGCTTATCGCTATGAGATCGTGGATACGCTGGGCAAGGGTTCGTTCGGTCAGGTCTTGAATTGCAGGGATCATCAGACCGGAGAGTCCGTGGCTATCAAGATCATCCGCAACAAGAAGAGGTTCCATCACCAAGCTTTGGTTGAGATCAAGATTCTGGATAATCTTCGCAAATGGGTACGTGTCGTTAGCATTGAACTGTTCCTACTCAAACGGCATTCCTCAGGACCATGATGAGAAACATCATGTTATCAAGATGACAGAACACTTCTACTTCCGGAACCATCTCTGCATCGCAATGGAGCTGCTCAGCATCAATTTGTACGAACTCATCAAGGCCAATGGTTTTGTCGGCTTCACCACGACTTTAATCCGGAGATTCACAAGCCAGATGATCATGTCCTTGTGTTTGATGCGCCATCATAGGATTGTCCACTGCGATCTGAAACCTGAGGTACGTTTTTGAGATTCCCACATGTGTGACCTTTATCTGACACGCTAAATAGAACGTTTTGTTGAAGCATCCCGCCAAGAGTGCCATCAAAGTCATTGACTTTGGGAGCAGCTGCTTCGAACACGAAAAGAGTATGTAGTTCTTTATCAATCACTCCTCTTTCTAACCTCTCTATTAGTCTACACGTACATTCAAAGCCGCTTCTACCGTTCTCCTGAGGTCATCCTTGGCATGAACTATCACATGGGCATTGATATGTGGAGTTTGGGTTGCATCCTTGCTGAACTGTTCACTGGCTTCCCCATCTTCCCCGGTGAAAACGAGCAAGAGCAATTGTCTTGTATTATGGAGGTACTGGGGCCCCCAGACAAGGACTTCGTTAACCGCAGCTCTCGGAAACGGCTCTTCTTCGGTATGTTAGTATCTTCCAGAGCGCAGGACTTCACTCACAAATGCCTAGATAACAATGGTGCTCCACGGCCAGTGGTGAACTCCAAAGGGCGCAGGAGAAGACCAGGGACTAAATCGCTTGCACAAGTCCTTCGGTGCCAGGATGAAGACTTCGTGGATTTCATAGCACGGTGTTTGATTTGGGATCCCGAAAGACGGATGAAACCCCAGGCAGCTTTGCAACATGCTTTCCTCAAGGCTGGTCGTCGTGGCAAAATCACCAATCCTTCACCTGCCACGGCGAGAGTTCTGCTATCGTCGTCGAGTCTCACCAGTTCACGGGTTTCCAAGGTCACCGAGACACCGAAGAAATCGCAGATCAGCGCACCGACTCCTTTGACTGCGCGAACCACCCGCACTCTCACGAATGGGGTTGGTTCCACTCCCTCCCACTCGACCTCGATGGGCCCGAGTTCTCGTACATATCGGGCATCTCAACCACACGGCCTTTCATCCCAATACTCCAGCCGTACGCTCGGGCTAGCAGTGAGTCGTCCATCATCATCGGAACAGCCTTTCGAACAAGAGCTTATGGGATGGCTTCAGACTACAGCCACTAAATAAGTGGTCGGTGTGGTCTGAATTACCTCGTTATGCACCACTTCTATAGTTTTCACTTATTCGACGACCCAGGGAACTTTTACTAGTTGCTAGAGTTCTCTTTTGAAACAGAGCTGGCCTTGCCTTTTTCGCAGGAATACCCCCTGGTCCTCTGTACTTTATCTCGCTTGTTTTTCTGCATGTTATTCGTCGGGATTCCACACATTATCATAATGCTCGCATTCACAATCAAGGGATTGCCTATTCTGAAAGGCAAAACGATACTTCGCGTCAAAGTTCCAACTAGCCCAATATTTGTCTACTACCTATATATTGTGTACAAAAGTTCTAGATTATGCTACATTCGAACGTGCCAAGTTGGACACCATTTCGGAAGCCTGATCCAAGCACGGCGAGAGCTCCCTGGCGGGCATGCGTTCAGCCGGGTCGTGCTTCCAACACATGAGCAACATCTCCCACAGCGTGTCCGACATCCAAGGGACCGCCTCTGGCTCCTCTGGCCGCGGCGGCAACAAGCCCCCCATGAGGTCCTGCACGACGGAGATATCCCTCCGCCGATGCGAATACGGCCTCTTCATCGTCAGGAGCTCGAGCGCGCTCATTCCGAATGCAAACATATCGGTCGCCATCGTTGGCTTCACTTCTTCACCCATGTTGATCTCTGGGGCGTGCCATCGGACGGCGGAGGTACTGCTGAGCCCGATGAGAGTGGCCTTGCCGACGACGTCGGTGAGTACTTGGGTCAGGCCGAAATCGGAGAGTGTGACGATGCCCTGGGAAGGGGGAACGTGAGCGGAACGAAAAAAAAAAAAAAAAAGTGACGACGATGGACTTCTGTGTACCTCTTCAGATACTAGCATGTTGGTCTGTACATATAAGTGTGTGAGATTAGCCATGGTCGAGCACACAAAATGAAAGTGAGTGTAGACTTACACATTTCACTGAAAAAGAGCCGCCGCACTCGGTCATTGGGGAGAAACACGTGGAAAGTTTATGAAGCGACTCACGATTGCCATGCACGAGCCGTTGGTCATGCAGATATTCTAGACCTCTGGCTGCTTGGCTGAGCTGCGGAACTCGCGCATGTCAAAGTGAGTGTTCACGTGAGATAGTAAAAGAAAAAAACAGAAACGCTTACGAGTTTCAGAGGGTTGACGTCTGGGTTTTCATAGCGGTAACTGTCGATTCGTCGTCAATACGGTGTCGTCGAGTTGCCAAGAAGGTTGCAAAAGGACTCACTTTCGAACGTGGTCCAGTTGCCACGGTGAGACCTGTGGGACGAGGTATGATCAGCGCTGGGTCTGAGGTCCTTGTTGAGCGATGTGACTTGCAATATAGATAGGACCCATGTTGGTCACAATACCCAACATCGCCAGCACATTCTCGTGCTTGAGTTTTGACCAGATTGTGATTTCATGCTCGAAACGCTGTCATGGAAAGGGTCAGTGAAAACGGAAACGGAAACGCTGTCCAGCGAAACACGGACCTGTCGCAACCTCTCGTTCCTGGGATCATGCTCGTCCATAACTCGAGTTGTCTTGAGTGCAACCTAAAGGCATATGCATATGATAAGAAGTTGCACCAACACAGGTGGGAGTGTACAAAAATACTACACCTTCTCGCCTAGCCAACGGCCTTCGAATACTTGAGTGTACAAACCACTGCGGACAGATGCCAAATTAGTCTTTACTTGATTGTTGAGTAAGGGGATGGTGGGAGGAATGTTGGTGAGGCGATGGAGATCGGAGAGCGCTTGTTCGATCTGGTTTTGCACGGTCGTGATGGGAGAGGGAGCACGAGAGGAATGCGGAGAGTCGTCGATCTGCCTGCCATCGCTCATCATGGACGTCGACAGATCAGAAACCGTTCCACGAAGCCCGATGAGGCGCTATATGGGATCGGAACCAAGGTGAAAAAAGGTCAACCCCCCGCGATGACGACGAAAGAAACTCGGTACCTCTTGACCGACACGCATGAGATCGCGCGCTGCGTTGCCTCCAGAGAGATGCAGCTGAACGGCGCGTTCTACCTCTCTACGACTGATGACCAGCTCATCCAGTGTGGCTTGTTGCTGCTGGATCATATCTATCGATTGTTGGTGCATGCGTATCATCGTAACAGGGTGCGAGACCTATCTACGCATGAGCCTACTCGTTGAACGAGGCGGATCTGAACTTGCCTTTAGGCGATCCATGGCGGTATCGACATCTGAACAACACCTGTCCAGGTCACGCGCGATGTGCGCGCTCTTGACTGGAAAATAGAAGAGCTCGTCAGAGGAGAACGTGAGCGGGACGGAACGCGGTGCCTTACGAAATCGCTTGACTTTTCCGCATGCCGTCCATTTCTCGATACGACGCTGGACACTGGACAAGACGCTAAACAAAGTCCAGTGGATGGATGGTGAGTCGAGATGCAATAATACGAGACGAGACGAAGACACACGCACGCCTCTGCTTCGTCGACCGCGACAATCGCCTCAGTGCCGACCAACAGAGAGGCTTGTTCGTTGAGAGTATTGAGGAGGCTTGTACATCGCTTGGTTAATTGTGCCGATTTTTCCTGTGTTTCCAAATTAACGAGACGGTGGGCACGGCGACATGGGCGCGAGTCTCAGGACAGGGAAGCGGATCGTTCACCTTGTGTATGGCGACTTTAGAACAAGCCGTGTGGATTAATTGAACTGCCATCACACATCCGGGAGCAAAAGGAACGCCGGAGAGCGTCACTCCCAGCTGGGCAACGCCTAAGCCTGCGCCAATGACGCCGGTCGCCATCGCACGTCGAGACTCGATTTCGCGGAGGGGAAAAAAGGGAAAGAGCCCACCAAATGTCTAACCTCAGGCTTGAGAGGAAGGAAGGGGACCCACAGGAAGTGACACAGACGCCCACGCGGAATGTGCGCGTGAAATAGAAACGCGGGTTGGACCCACAACTCATCATTCCCGGTCATCCCTTCGACCGGCTAGCAAGAAGGACGTTTACGTGTCGTAACCGCATCGGCTCTCCATTGCCGACGTTGACTGCCTAGACCGTTTCGCATGTTCGTGTCC
>JBBPPG010000103.1:0-49621 GCA_038091855.1 Leccinellum luteum | reverse complement strand
CGACCACGGTTGACACGACGACGAACGATGCGACGTGGCACCACGACGCGTCACCTGACGCGACGACGGCGCAACGGCGCCATGACCACTACCCAGGACCGCGCCCTCTCCCTCTCCTCTGCTCCCTCCCGTAACCACCGCCACCACCACGCGACGACAAACGACGCATCGACTAACACAACGACACTATCACCACCACCACCACCACCACCACGACACGATGAACGACGCGACGTGGCACCGCGATGCGTCAATTGACACAACAGCATGCCACGATGTGACGACAACGCAGCCTCTCCCTCTCATCCACTCCCACTCCTCTCTCTCTCCACCTGTGCATTCACCAAGCATGTCCCAATGGATACGCAACGACATGACGACGACACAGCGACGGCGTGGCGGCGACTGGTGACACCGACGACGTCAACGCGCACGCGCTCGTGCTAGTGCCCCCTCTCTCTCTCTCTGACCGTGACTGCACCAGCCACGACGTGACGAAACAACGACGACAATGAACGACGCATCGTGGCACCACGACACGACGGCCATGATCTCGTTTAAAATTATAGTAATCACATTGGTACTTCCTCACCTCCTTTTTCATAGCTGTCAATGATAGGCAGCGCCGGTTCACTGGGCCTCCTCTCCCTCTCTACCTAGGTCCCAATGGATGCTCACTCACACCTGGCCTTGTCGCCTTCCTGACCTGCGGGCTAGGGAACGTCAAGTGCCTAAGGTTCGCCGACACCCTAGCGTGTCCACGACGACAACGCAACGACTTTGATGCGGACAGCATGGGATGCGTGCGACAACAAACACAACTTGAACATGACAAGGCACCGCAACATGATGACTGCGACGGCATACTATTACCATAAAAAGTAAATGACATTAGTAGAAGTAGTGATGCATAGAATACAATCACACACAGCATTGCAAATCTTTACAGTACTATTTGTGATGGAAGTTCATAGTGTTTGCTGTTTAAACATCCCTTGCCACCCAGTCTCCACTGCACTTCAGCCTCCCACTTTCCTGATTGCCTCCACGAAATTCCGGTTCGAGCAGGAGAGCGGGTATGTGGGCCGCCGCCCCGTCCCGTTTCATCTCGGATACTGGCAATGAAGGGCGCAGGGACCATTTACCCTTCACTGCTGGCAACCACTTGTTCGGATCTGGAACGTCGCCAGTTGCCTGTAGGCAAGAGCACGGGTCCGGGTAGCCACGACGACACGACGACGTGCCGCGTCTGCCCTGCCGCCGCCATCGTCTTGTCGTCGCGGTGTCTGAGTCGTGGACAATGGACATCGCGTCATCATTGTCACCGTCGCCGTCGCCGTGTCTTTGCCTCATCCCCGTCTTGTCATCACGTGGTCGCGTCGTGGTCGTGTCGATGTCGATGTCGTCACATTGTCGACTGTGTCGCCAGTCGGCATCACACTAGCATTGCATTGTCGTCGTCGTCGTCGTCGTGCTGTTATCATCACCGCACTAGTGGTCGCATTGTATTGACGTGTCGGTTGTTGCGCGAGGGAGGGACTAAAGTGAGGGTGGTGAGGACAAGGACGAGGACGAGGTGTGCTCACCATCATTGGCCTTGTCTCATACATCATTCATTGTGCATTGTCACCGTTGTCACATTTGAGCACTAGGAGCGAAAGAGAAAAAGAAAAAAAGAAAAAAAAAAACCACGCATGGATGACCGGACCGGGAGTTACTCGCAGGTAAGGATGCGGGTGTGCTGCAAATACCCACGGGTTACTCGTGCTCTTGCCTAAAGTCTATGGTTACGAACGTCCATATGCTTACGCAGCGATGAGATGAATGATAGTGACAAAAAGGTGAACGTGAACGTTGGACGACGAGCCCTCCAAGTCAAACGTTGCGACGCCAGCACAGACAAACAGATTACCAAATCAGAGAAAGCCACAATTTACCAAAAGTAGAAAACACTGAGCCTCATACGAAATCAAAATCGTGACAGGCATAACTTCAAACTCGCGTCCGTCCTTCTCGACGACCATCACCGTCCCAGGAACAACCTTACATTAAGAACGGATGCATTAATTCGTGGAAATGGACCTGGTCTCATCACCCTACTCTTCCAATGCCTAGCAGTTTGCGAAGCACGGCATTTTGCCCACGAATGCTCCCCTCTGAAAAAGTACTGCCAACCTCGAGTGTCGCAAGCGATGCGCCTCCCTATCCTACTACCGTACAGCACCTCAAAGATCGTGAAATTCCTGAACTCGCTGGAAGGCCTGGGTGGGCTAGTTTCTCTGAGTTCACATGTTCTGTGTATTCGATGTTCGTGCGAAAGATCATGTGGTTTGATTCACCGTTGTCAGTACTAAGAAAGGCAACCACTGCAGTCTAATCCGAAAGCGTGGTTGGACTACCGTACTACTCAAGATCAAACTTCCAAAGTTATGCTAGGCCTTCCCGAATTGACAGATTGCGACCGTGACCTATAAATGTCATCCAACACGCGATCATCCGGTGATTCACTGTGGGAATTGTTGCTCGCAGTTTAACTCAAGATCAGAGACCGTAGGATAGCAACGATGAGAAAGACGACCGTGAGTTCACCGAAAGAGCCTCAAATCTTCGTTGTCGCGGCCCCGGTTAATCTAGAATCGCGTGGAATTATAACTTTCCCCTTCCCTCGTTCGTGGTAGAGACCAGCCTCGACTGGATTTCGGTTTGTAATGGGAGTTGCACAATCTCGTCTGTGAGAACTCACCTGAGAATCGGCTCGCAGAACTAAATGGGAGTGGATTGTGGCAAGGCTATAAAGACAAGAAGCTTGAAGCAATAGATTGCAACGGACTATCGACAAGTGTCAGTGACCACAACAGCAAACCGGTAAGTCTAATTGAGGTCTATTATGCTACCAGGCTGAGACATCTGCATCAGCTACTAGTCATCATGATCTCCCGTTCTGCGCTCTCGTTTTCTCTCGTCCTCTCAACCCTTCTCGGGCTTTCCACTCGTGCGAATGCGTGGTGCTATGGTTGCGGGGTGCTTGCGGACCCCAATACAATAACATATGATCAGCCGAGTAGCTGGACGTGTTCTGGTGGCACCCTCGCCTGCTATTACCCTAATACGTCAGAAGGACCTGCCAACTGCTTATTCCAATTTCCTAATGGCGTAAGTGCACATCCCATAATTTAAGGGGGGCTGTGTGTATTGACTTTGATCCCAAGTACGCCGAGCTGGACACGGCCGACTCGCCCCCTATTTGCAGCAATGCATACCTCGGCCAAAACAAGGAATGCTCGGGGACCGACAGCCCTTGGAGCTATGGATATGGTTGTACAGCTCCATCAGGCACTATTTGAACGGTCTAGGCTATAATGTTATTTCGATGCATCAAATGACTGTAGTTACTGTCAGAAGCGATAATACGACGCTCCAGTAATGCATCACATCGCCCCTTACTTGTCCTGCTAGTACTAAGCCAGTGATGCATCACCTTCAAGTTCAAGTTGCCCGCCCCCCGATCCTCCCGCTATGACACGTTTCCATCATCGTCCCCATTCCCATGATCCTTCTGCCACCATGACCATCTGATGGACCCGTACCCGTGCTCATGGGTAGTACTAGTGATGAGCATGTGTATAGTCCCAATACCCGCACCCGTACCCTCTAAGTAAAATACCCATATCCTGTAAACCCGCGGGTGTTTTGACACTGATTGTCAGGAGTACTAGGAAAGGCAACTTGGACTTGTAAGTACTGGGTAATGAGAAACGCGGTGCGCAAACATGGCCAACTTGCGGCCGATCATTTAATTATGGTAACTGGCGATGACTTGAATTGATGGTATTGTTGGCACGGTAGGAGATTCAGAAGGCTCTGAGTACATAGCATTCCGCGGCCGTCGCACCTGGAAAAGATGAGGTTACTTTCCATAAGCCACTACAAGTTGATCATGATACCATGAGGTCGATCCGACTGGCAACCGGCGAGGTTTCTCTCTTGATCGATCAAAAAGTACTTCCAACCAGAATGTCGTGATTGGGTCGGGAATTCTTTCGAAGGCAGAGAGGTCGCTTGAAAGCGAAAGTTTGGATAAACCTAACTCTACATTGAAAAGAGGACTCCGACAGGATGAGGCTGAACAAATCTAACAGTTCGAGTTTATTCTTTTTCCGCGAAGAGTGATCTCACAATAAGACAACTTGAACGTATACATAACTGGAATCGGGTCGAGATAATTGTGTCGGATACCATGACTCCCATTCAGGTTGCTACTACAACCAGCCGCGGATTCCGCTTCCCTGTTTGGAGCCCATCAATGACCATGCGTAACCTTGATTTAATATCAGCAGGGTGGAAGTTTCTGCCCGTAGTTGTGTGACACGCAGCTTTGTGACGTATGCTGTCGCTGTTGTGACAAGAAGTTGGACCGCGTTCGGAGCTAGTAATTATATGTTCGACTCATTATCTTGCGTTACGCAGCCTAACTAACTAGTCTCTGCTACATGATATGAGATTCCATTGTCTCGTCGAGGACGCTGTTATGTTCAACTCCAGCCTCCAGTCAGCTGGGGTCTGCTACTTTTGATTTTTGACTTGGCCATGGCCGCCATATCGTCGCGTTGCTCCTGCAGGGCCGGGTCCAGTAAGTATTCGATGGCAACGGCTTCGCTTTTGATGCTTCGGTGTTATCTGTGCCCTCCGAGTCTGGGAAGATTACAACACTCCCAAGGCCTTGGAAATGAACCATCATTATCATATGTTTGGGTCGTTTAAAAGGTGGGCCATCGAATGGTCTGATCATTTGTTTTTGTGCGTCTCTACTAGCCAGTGTGTCCTCCATGCGTTTTGCTCTAACGACCTCCATCGTCGCCCTGGCTGTCTTGGCCGCAGCGGCACCACAGCCTGTCACGAAGAAGGGGACCGGTTTAGCGATCCCCATCGCCAAACGCTCAAGATTGGTGAATCCCGACAAGACTGTCAACATTGAAGCGCTCAACGCCCATGTCGCGTTCGTTCAGGCGTACGTCGTAATCTTCCGTGTCTTCACATCCCCTCACTAGCAAATCTTAGTAAGATCCTTCGTGGTCTCGAAAATTTTGAGAGGAACACGGGAGCTCCACACCCTGCAGATCTGAGAGGAAACCAGAAGCGGGCTACTGGCGCTGTTCCTTTGACTGACGACGGTAACATTCTGTGGTACGGCGCCATCTCTGTCGGCACTCCGCCATCTACTTTCAACGGTAAGATTTCTGGCACTGTCAGCGAAAGTGTGTCCAATGATTTCTCGCAGTGGACTTCGATACGGGCTCAAGGCATGTATCTAAAGTTCAGTCGCATTGCATGGACGTGCTAAATCGAATCTTAGTGATCTCTTCTTACCAGGCCCCAACTGTACTGTGAACTGTGAGGGCCACACCATTTACAATCCCAGGTCCTCCTCGAGTGCCAAGGACTTGGGAGAGACCTTCAACCTCCAGTATGGCCCCGATGGCAATTCCAACGTTTCGGTGGAGGCGTACACAGATGACGTTACTGTTGGCGGGCTTATGGTATGTGCGCCTTTTGTTCTCTCGTACTATCCATTATCTTATAGCCGAGACAAGGCGTCAGCCCAGACTCTGGGGGTTGCCACCCAATATACTTCTAACTTCGCACTCGACCAGTTCTCCCCAGATGGTTTAATGGGGATGGGCTTCGAGTCCATCTCTGGTTACGGGACGTCACCGGTATTTCAGACTCTCGCTTCCCAAGATGAGACTACCGAATCTGTATTCTCCTTCAAACTCGCGAGTTCCGGGCCGGAGTTGTTCCTGGGCGGGGCGAACACCAATTTATACAAGGGAAACTTCGCATACACCCCCGTAACGAAAGAAGTAAGCAAGCTGTGAGGATCACATTGTCCACCAGCGCTGACATGGTCGAGCAGGGTTACTGGGAAGTCAACATAGATAGCATTGAGGCCAACGGACAGACACGCTTTACTAAAGTTGATTCCATCGTTGACACTGGCACCACCCTGATTGCTGGGAACCCTTCTCAAGTTTCCCAGCTGGTCTCTGAACTCGGTGGTACAGATGCATCGACGACTATCGCCCCAGGGTACTACACCTGTATGTATTATTCCTTCGTCTCCCTTCCTTCATTGACGTCTCGTAGTCCCGTGCGATACGTTCCCGTCTGTCAGCTTCACATTCGGGGGGACATCATTTCCTATATCCAACGAATACCTCAACCTCGGACGAGTGTCTACCAGTTCCAATCAATGTGTGAGCGGTATTGTAGGCATAGCCACACCTGCGTGTGAGTATCCCGTTCAAATTACTTCAACTTGCCTGACGTTGTCGCGACGACATTCTCATGCTCACTGTTCTTCCCTTTACCCGAAATAGCATTTTGGGTCGTTGGCGACGTATTCCTTCTAAACGTCTACACAACGTTCGACGTTGGAAATTCGCGGGTCGGATTTGCCCAGCTTGCCTAAGTGGATCCTGTCAACCCAGGATTCGTTCACGCGCACCGCGCACAAATGAACCGACCACGGAGATCGTTCCGAGGTTATCAAGCGCCAAAAAATAATATCGATTCGGGTGAAACACTGCGCTGCGCAGTGATAATCTCTTACGATCCAATATAAGTTATTGTCAAGGGAGAATAATGATGCTATGACGGCGGGCAGTGGTACCAAAAGCAGTGCAGCATGAAACTTATATGTCGGAAAAATACATGCAGGCATGTCCTTGCGGGATTAGAGTTAGGCCTCGATGTCTCGTATGTGACGGGTTACGTCAAATCAGGATGAACGGCGGGGTCACTTGGTACTCGACACCTTCAAGGAAGAGACGAGACCGAGAAGGTTCTGCATGACATTCTGCGACTATCGTGGCATGCAGTTGAAAGTATTACAGGTGCATTGACAAGACACTGAAATAAATGATGGCACTCACAAAAACATGCACGAGCAGCGGGTAATTCCATGATCACTGATTACCACTGAGCACATGTTTTCAAGCGAAAATGGGTTGTTACTAGTTAGGACTCGGGAAAGAGAAAAAGGAAATTCCCTTGCCCAGAACCTTTGAGATCAACCGCGACGGCGCTTATAATTTCATGGGGAGCCTCGCGGCTTCCAAAGTGAAAATGCCTCCGCACGGGAGACGTCGAAGGGGAAAGCCTCGGATGAGCAGGTTTTGCTGCTACGACGCGTTCTTGATCTGTGTATTCTGCGAGTGTGTGGCAAATGACGATGCATACAGTGATGCATCGATCGATCATCTCCGACTCTTGATACCGGTCCGAGTCATATGCATGAATTGTCGTCAAGAGGAAATGATGCAACGACAGCGGGAAGTGGAGCCCAAAGCGACACAGCATGCAACTGCCAACAAATTACAATCATTACGGCGATGGATGGCCTACTATTACTGCGCAATTGTCTTGCAAATGCATCCACCGGCGACAGCTCAGAGCCGAGCCATGAGTGTGCTCTGTGTTGAGGTTGAGGTTGATGCCAGTGCTAAGGAGAGGCCTAGTGTTTGTGTCCGAGTTGAGACTTTCTACTAGGTTCAAGTGCCGCGAAGGCGGCGGAGTTCCGAAGTTACGAGTTTATCGTCCCACTAAAATATCATTACACACCCGTCTGCCAGGTGTGTTGGTAGTGGTACTCGATCGTTGCCATGTTGCGCAGAAGAACTTCATCAGCGCCAACTTGTTAACCAGGATTTCCCTTTTGGCTTGAATTCGGCGAGGGATATTCTGTACTATCACTGGTACGTTCACCGATGGTTCAAATGACTTGCTTTCGTTTATTGGATTTGCTCCTATTTTTGAGTTTTGGGAGCCAGGACATATGAACGTTTTCTCCGCGTTCAAAATATTCGGCGACACTGGCTCCGCTCGTGTTTGTGGCGATTCAGCGCGATTACAACATCCCGATTCTCACTCTTGCCTCATGTCCGAGCCATTTAAAAGGTGAGGCGTCGATTTGTACACCAGTTGGCTTTCGCGTTTCCACCGCGTAACGTAGATGCATCCTGCCATGCGCCTCGCTCTCACAACCATTATACTTGTTGTCAATCTATTGGTTGCAGCAGCGCCGCAGCCTATGGAGAAGAGGACGGGTATGGCGATCCCCATCACCAAATCCTCCAGCTTGGTGAATCCAGACAAGACTGTCAACATCAACGCACTCAATGCCCATGTTGCCTCTGTCAATGTGTACGTCGTGTTCCTTCGTTCGATTGAATGCACTCAAACATGCAAATTAGCAAAATCCTTCATGGTCTCGACAAGTACGAGAGGAACACTGGTACTCCCCATCCTGCTGCTTTGACCGGAAAGCAAAACCTGGCCACCAGGGCCATTCCATTGGTCGGTGTCGGTAACGAGCTGTGGTACGGAGACATTTCTGTTGGTACACCACCGTCAACTTTCACCGGTGAGATTTTGCCCTCTTTCAGTGGACATGCACCTGCTAATTTCTCGCAGTGGACTTTGATACTGGCTCAAGGTACGCACGTTTCTACTGTACGTATAACCGTGGTGTTGTGCTAAACACAACCACAGTGATCTCTTCTTACCAGGTCCCAATTGTACTGTGAACTGCAATGGTCACACCATTTACAAACCTGGTTCCTCAGAGTCCGCTCATGACATGAACGACGCTTTTACCCTCCAATATGGATACGGTTCCTTCGTTCGAGCAGACGAGTATACCGAATCGGTGACTGTCGCCGGATTTACGGTATGCGCGATTGTCTTTCTCGATGTTCACAGTTTCTGACAATCGAGCAGGCACTAAATCAGACCCTCGGCGTTGGAACACAATACTCTACTGGATTTTCAATATATCAGTTTCCTGCAGATGGTCTGTTGGGAATGGCCTTCCAATCTCTGTCTGTTTTCCACGCGTCGCCTGTATTTCAGACTCTCGTGTCCCAGGGAACGACTAATGAAGCTGCCTTCTCCTTCAAACTCGCGAGTTCTGGCTCTGAGTTGTATCTTGGCGGCGCGAACTCAGAGTTGTACACGGGTGATTTCGCTTACACACCCGTGACACAAGAAGTTAGTAAGCTTCCAGCGCCCACATTGACCACTAACTGATATGGTTATTTAGGCTTATTGGGAGGTCAGCATGGATAGCGTCTTGGGTAACGGACAGACGATCCTGAGCAACATTAGTTCCTTCATCGACACTGGAACCAGCCTCGTGATTGGCCGATCTTCTGAAGTTGCACAACTGTCTGAAGCGCTTGGTGGTACTGATGCGTCGTCCACCGTCGGAGAAGGGTATTACACTTGTGTGTATGCAATTCCTTCATCCCCGCTCCTTTGTTAACATCTCGTAGTCCCGTGTGATGCCTTTCCGTCGGTCAGCTTTACCTTCGGGGGCACATCGTTCCCAATCTCCGTAGACTCTCTCAACCTTGGGAAGGTGTCTTCGAATTCCACGCAATGTGTTAGCGGTATTGTTGGGGGAAGCACGCCTTCTTGTGAGTACCTCGTTCAGAATATATTCCTCGCACTCTCGTCAACTTGTCATGTCGACGTTGTGCTCATTGATTTCTCCCCTTCAATGTTGGAATAGCGCTTTGGGCTATCGGCGATGTGTTCCTCTTGAACGTCTACACGAAGTTCGATGTCAGAAACTCGCAGGTCGGATTCGCTCAGCTCGCTTGAGCCCACCTTCGTCAGAAACGAGACATCAAATTTGAAGGGGAATGGGGGGATTCTTGATCAATAAATTGGGGGAGTATAATTTATTCCATTTCGCCTGCTAAATGGAATAATCTCTATGCGGAGGAAGAAGACCTGGGCGAGCCAGTTTGGATGTTGGTATCCAGCGCATGTGTGAAGGGCAGCGGATGGTAACCGTATTAAGATCGATGTAGTCCGAGTCGTTGCGTGACGGTGGGTAATGGTACTAAAAGCGAGCAGGGTCCAGGTGAGCCGGCGACATCTTGTTGACGATTTAGATAATAATGGAGTCTGTTGGACGCACTGACCCGTCCATGTGACAAGCCGAGATGCCGGAAGACAAATAGTAATTAGCGTATATAAGACTTGACGTCGGAGTTATAAATTCAATCCGTTCCTGACCCCAACAATCGTCTGCCGGGCTAATCGTACAGCCATCGGATTATTAAGCAGCGCGCTCACATCCACGCTACATCTAGCGCGATCTAGTCTACATCTCTACTCCTTTACTCGTACCCTCTGCCCCAAGAGAGTCCCGGAGTTGTCACGGTGGTATTTCACGGGAAATGCATGACTGAGTGACTCAGTGGGCTCACTACTAAGGCCGATATGATCTGGGTTTTCGCCCTTGCAGGGAACTAAGGAAAATCACGTGCCAGAGTGCTCTTGTAACCACGTTCAAAGATTTGAACCTCTGGTCTAAAACCCTCTAAAACCCGATGGGCCAGTGAAGGGTCCCGGGGACCTACTAAGTACAACCGACTCCCTCATAACGCATAGGGATAACGCATACACACCATGCATAGGTTTTTTCCAAGCTATTTTATGACGCCCGATGGTCTCCTTAACTTATAACCCATACATAATACTAGGCTTCACCTACCGTAACTTTCGAATGCGAGGGAACGCGAGGGAATCAAGGGTCCTTTACGGCACTCGGTTAGCGCAGAAGCGCCAGAACTCAGACCCGTCCTGACAATCTGGTAAGTTACCGTAAGTCAACATTCTTTTATTTGTCAGTGAAAGTTGAGTGGCAATTGTGCTCAGTTTTTTTAACCGATGGTCGGCCGGTCTGCGCTCCTTCAAAGTTAAAAACCAGTCCTTACCTCATGTTCGAGTTATATAAAGGGTGGAGCAGTGAGTTGTATGCTCCTCCACTCCTGTGTGTCTACTGTGTAACACAGACAAATTCGACATGCGCTTCGCCCTAACGACGTTCATCGTTGCGCTGGCTATCTTGGCTGCCGCGACTCCTCAGCCCGCCAGACGAACGACTGGTTTAGCGATTCCCATCACCAAACGATCAAGCTTGGTGAATGCGGACAAGACTGTCAACATCAAAGCACTCAATGCCCATGTTGCCTCCGTCAAGGCGTACGTCGTCCTCTGCCTTCTTTGGCATTAACTCATACCTTGCATATTAGTAAGACTCTTCGTGGTCTACAAATTTACGAGAGGAACAAAGGAGCCCCGCACCCTTCTGCTTTACATGGGAATCACAGGCGGGATACTGGTGCTGTTTCGTTGATTAACGACAACGATCACCTCTGGTACGGCGAAATTTCTGTCGGTTCTCCACCAATTACCTTTACTGGTGAGTATCCTGCACTGTCGTCGAACGCACAACTGATGATTGTGTCTCAGTGGACTTCGATACGGGTTCCAGGCATGTTTACAGGGTTCGTTATAAGTAGTTCTGCTGAACCAGACTACAGTGATCTCTTCTTACCCGGCCCTGACTGTACCGAGAACTGCGATGGACATCTTATTTACGATCCTGCCTTATCCACGACTGCTGTCAACCTAGACAAGACTGCTAATGTCCAGTATGAAGACAAGTCCACGGTTTCGGTAGAGCAGTACAATGATACAGTTATAGTGGCAGGGCTTACAGTGAGCACATTTGTTATTTGCAACACTATGGTGTTTGACAGCCGAGTAGGCGACAGACCAAACCCTCGGCGCCGCTACAGAATATTCCTCTAGTTTGGCAAAAACAAACTTTCCCCCAGATGGTTTGATGGGAATGGCCTTCAAATCGATCTCTGCTTACAACGCACCACCCGTATTTCAGACGCTCATGTCGCAGAGTCAAGTTGACGAATCTGCTTTTTCCTTCAAACTCGCATCTCCTGGGCCGGAGTTGTTCCTCGGGGGCGCGAACTCGGCATTGTACATTGGAGACTTCACATACACCCCTGTAACGCAAGAAGTAAGTAAACTTGAGAGGTTCACATTGTCCACCAGTGCTGACATGGTTGGGGAGGGTTTCTGGGAGGTCAACATAGATAGTATTGAGGGCAAGGGAAAGACGCCCTTAACTAACATCGATTCCATCATTGACACTGGCGCCACCCTAATCATTGGCGACCCTTCTCAAGTTTCGCAGTTGTACGCTGCGCTTGGTGGTACGGATGCTTCGCAGACTGTCGGCTCAGGTTACTACACTTGTATGCGTGCGATTCCATCGTCTCCCTTCTTTCATTGACGTCTTGCAGTCCCGTGCGATAGCTTCCCGATAATCAGCTTCACCTTCGGGGGCACACCATTTGCTATCTCCGACAAATACCTTAACCTCGGGGCGGCGTCTGCTGGTTCGAGTGACTGTGTTAGTGGTATCGTCGGTCAGGGCACTGAAAGTTGTGAGTGTCCCAGTTTACTTTGTATGTATCTATATCGACACGATGCATGCTTACGCTCTTTCTTTCTTTCTTTCCTTGCCAAAACAGCATCCTGGGTTGTCGGCGGCGTGTTCCTCGAAAACGTCTATACTAAGTTCGATGTCGGAAACTTGCAGGTCGGATTTGCTCAACTTGCTTGAGTGATTCTGTTGGCCCATTAAATTGGCTTTGTCAAATCCCGTTCGTACTAGCGTACCCCAGTTGACTCTAACTGTAGTCCACTGAGGTAAAATATCCTTTCCACATTCTTTACTTCTTTTACTTACTCTACTGTAGACCTGCATGGGTTCACGAATTTTATCTGTAATCTGCAATATTGTTTCAAGTTGCTTCAGGTTGACTTTCTACCGGGTTATGATTGCACTGACATCAGAAATGATGACATCTTCCGGAATTTGGTTGAAATTGACATAGCTGCTCAGATCTCAGAGCTGAGTTCAAATCGAGGTTGCTTACCAGTCATAATTAACCAGATATCAGTGTCTTCCATGCACTTCAAGGCAAGGATCCCACTGAGCCGGATGCACGTGAATGTGAAGCGCTGTCGACGATATATACGTCTTGTTATTCCATTCAGGGACTACCGGTGGCAGGTGACTACAAGGTGACCATGGACAACACTCAGATCAACGGTCAGACCCTTCTGAGCAACGTCTCCGCCATCGTCGACACTGGCACGACCCTCTTCGTCGGTGCTCCGTCTCAGGTGGCGACGCTGTACAGCACCCTCGGCGGTACGGCCGTGTCGAGCAGTGTCGGCGAGGGGCTATTATACCTGCAATTCTCTGAGCAGCAGAATAGGTGCTGTTTTGCTTCCACCAATTAATTTCGTTGGTGCACTCCTCCCCCCGCCCATCTGCGTGCGCAGTCTCGTGCAGTTTGTTCCCCAGCACGAGCCTCGCCTTTGGCGGCCCGTCGTTCACAATCCCAGCCTCGGGGTTACTGTAAACCTTGGACGTTTTGTCTGCCTCATCAAATTGTCTCAGTGGACTCGCCGGGCAACGCTAATTTTAGTGAGTTCACAGTTGGATCTCTGTGCTGACTTCTGAACCTCTAGCATTTTGGATCATCAGGGACATCTTCCTCCAGGGCGTCTATACCGCGTTCGATCTAGGTAGCTCGCAGGTTGGATTTGCGCGGCTTGCTTGAAATATGGTTGGATTCGATGGGCGCTAGTACGCGCGGGAGCGTCTTGTCGCGATCTTCCTGAATTCATCTCGATTGGGCGAACAACCCGGAATGTTCACGATCATCCTTGCATAAATCAAAGGAATAAAAAGGAGCATCATGATCATTCAAGTGACATCACAAGCGGGTCTGGTTGCGACCGCCAGCGGAGGCGTATAAATAAGCAAATGCCGGAATCGATAAACTATCACTAAATGTTATCAATAGCGGCACGTCAGATCGTCGTTCCAGTCTTCGGAACCGACGCCTTCTGCGACGACAAAGATTCTGTACGGGTCGTACGTGTCCTTGATACTTTTCAGCGTTGAATAGTGTGCACCGAAAAATGTTTGTTGCCAGTCGATCTCGAACAGGGAAGCCTGTCCCAAGCGCGGGGGAGGGGACGCGACACAACCGAGCAGATAAGTAAAGAGACGCACGTGCTCGACGAACGCACCTCATTAAAGTAAGCCCCATCTCCGGGCGAGAGGTCGTACGTGGCCTGGATCCACCCGCGCACCTGGGCGATTAACTCTTGAATTTCTGTGTACGACGTGCCGTCCGCCCAGCCTACACTGCACGTAGTCTCGACGACAGCGTTGCGCCAGGCGGGATTCAGCCCCGCAGAGTCGGCCGCGAACTGGCTGACCTTGCCGCCAGCGATCATGCTGCGTGGGTAGCGGGTAGGTTAATCATATGTACGATAATAAAGCAGGAACGCAAACTTCGTACGTACTTGAAATCTGCATCACAATCAATGAGGATATCCGCTAGTTGGCTGGCGTTGGCTGCGATCGACTCCCGCGAGAGCAGGCGACCTGTGAACATGTCATTCCCACCGTTTTCAACGCCAGTGCTATAGATGGCCAGGTAGAGCTCGTAAAATGATGGAGCGTAGACTATCTGGTCTGTAAACACCACTCCCAACGGCACAAGGGAGGCGGAGTAGTTGTGCCAGGCGCGGGTCGTCGCCACTGCGGTCTCGTTGGTCATATTGGGGGCGATGCAAGCGAAAGTCAGCTGTTGGTCGATGATTGAGCCGTACCCGCCCCAGCCGTCATCCGTGAATTCAACTTGGGAACGTAGCAACTCGGCGACAAATTCCGGCAGCACGGATGAGTTGGTGATGTTAGCCGTGTAGGTATAGAACTGGACCGGAACGGCGGGGTATGTGCGATATGTGACGGACGTGACGATACCATATGTGGATCCGCCCCCTCCGCGCAAAGCCCAAAAGAGGTCCTTGTTTTGATGGCTGTTCGCAATCAAAAACTCCCCATTGGAGAGTACGACAGAGATTTCGATGGCGTTATCGACACCTTGGGATCGAGGGTATTGATTAGCTGAATTTGATCATATTATATTTTTGAACTCACCAAGGCCGTAGCTGGGTGACAGCACAGAGTGACCGCCACCTGCTAACCATCCACCAGACGAACCGACAGAACCGCCGATGGAGACGCCGCCAACCACGATGCGCCCATAGTTGTTGATGGCAGCGTATGCTTCGTGCCATTGGACACCAGCGCCGAGCGTCAGGGCTACGCAGAACGAGCAGTTAATGACAAAAGTGCATCATTGAGAGATCGTACCCTCGTATGTTTCATTTGCTGGTGCACCCTGAGAAACGAACACGGGATTGTACGTGATATTTTTCATGTTATGCGTCCACACCATAAACGAACCTCGGGCCGTGCTACGCCCGAGGTAGTCATGGCTGTGCGTAGGTCACCCATGAGATCGATCATAAATCACATAGAGGGCAGGCGACTTACCCAGTGTTCTTGACGACCAACTTCAAGTTCTGGTCCACGGCAAAGTTGACTGCAGCCTGAATGTCCTCCACCGAGCGCGCGTCTACGCCAATCACTGGTACACTCCCTTGTTGACAATTGCCAGTGATGGTTGTGTTGCGAAAGCACGCGTCGATCGTTCCATTCTGGAAGACGAACGTTTCGAAATTCGGTGCTTCCATCGATCCGGGCATGGACGAGCGCCAGTTTCCGTCATACCAATTCTCGAGGACTGCAGAGCAGTTCCCTGAGGGGTTAGAAAGCGGGTAGCATGTCGACGCGCTCGGGAGTGGGTAGATGAGCGGCTGGGAAACCTGGGACTGGAGTTGCAAGAACGTGGAGGCGGATGGCCAGCAAGGTTGACCATAGGTGCAAAGGCAACCAGAGCTAGCTGCACGGACGAGCATAGGTCCTCCTAACCCGACTAGCGCTAGGACAGAGAGAACCATCTTCATGATGCCGCTCGTTCGACGCGTTCAGAGTTATGAAGAAATGGGACAGTGTTCGGCAATGATGCGATGCGCACTCCGCACCCGATCGTTTGAGCACAGCACGATGACGTTTAAGAAGCGCCCTCTTACGAAAAAAGACACGAGGCGCAGCACGTGCCAGGTGGAAATAGCATAGCGCAGGACTCGCATGCCGTGACACACGAGCACGTCTCGACAAAGTTGGGGGGTGAATTGACGGAGAGGAGAGTGCCGACGTCCATGGTATCCAGCGGATGCCTTGCAGCTAAGTAAGACACCGTGGCCACCATGAATCGCAGGGCCGACTAGCTCAGTTGGTTAGAGCGTCGTGCTAATACTTGGGCCTGAAACCGTCACTTGTCACCACGTGCTGGTTTTAGGGCTGAGTTACGCGAAGGTCTTGGGTTCGATCCCCACGTTGGCCATATATATTTTTGTTTTCATCATTTTATTGCTCGTTTTTACATCGACAAAAGTACCTCCCACTCAATTGGCAACATTGGCAAAGCACATTGCGCAGTATGAGCCAAACGTACCAGGAAATTTACTCTGATGCTGGCCACCACCGTTAATCAAACACTCTTCGTTGCTGAGCACTAGCGCTGAACTCCAAGGAAACCGTCGATATCGATGTACTCATATATCATATTGCATCACATGTTCGCGTATACAGTCGTCTTGTAATGTCCTCGGCCATCATTTTTGCTCCCATGTTTGTAGCAAGAAGAGGAACACGGGAACGCCGCATCCTTCTGCTGTGAAACGGGATGGGTCCCCACAGTAGTGGAGCTGACGTTGATCTGACAATCTGACACAACAACTTTGAGCTGTGGTATGGAACCATTTTGATCTGGATTTGGCACTCTTGCCAAACCCTTCACTGGTAAGTTTTTCTGTCCATTTGTGACATTCATTCACTCTAATCACTTTAATCAAGTTCGACACCGGTTCTAGGTAAGTGATTTCTGTCAGCGCCATCCACTCTCTCGTCTTATTCTTATTCGACGCAGCGACTTCTTTACTCCAGCGTCAACCAGTGATAAGAACTACAGAAGCCACCATTACCTCTGGGATCCCACCTCGTCCTCAACAAGGTCCTCAATATTTTAGTTAGAGTTTGAGGATGATGCAACTACCGAAGGTAAGCGATACACGGACAATGTAACCATTTCTGGTTTTACTGTATGTTTTTACTGTTTGCGGACGTGATCGTTTCTGACCAACAAATTGATAGACATTCAGTGTTGTCAACTCCAGCTCACCGCTTCTGGAGGTGAGCTGTACGTCAGTAAGATGAATGAGGCAATTTACGGTGATAACAGCTTCGCCCTAATGACATATCCTGTGAGCGTAAATTTCAGATGGTAATGGATGCATACTTAGATTGCCCTTTCAGGGTTTCTGGCAGCTGAAGATAGAAAACGTCGGGGTTAATGGCAAGACAGTTCTGACAGATGTACTTGTCATCACCGACAGTGGTGTCAACTTCATTTGTTTGTGATCCATCACGCGTTTTGGTAGTGCGTCAGGCGAATGGTGGCAAGGCCTTCAAAATGCTTGCTACACCTGTGAGTTATCGATCAAATTTGGTATCTAACGTCTTGACTGACTCCCCATAGTTCCATACAGTCCTTTTCCCTCCGTGACTTCGAAGTACCATTGGTGGAAAGCCGTTTGTAATCCCTGCCAATGTCCTCGTGCAGGGACGGATCGTGTCTGGCTCGAGCCATTGTTTCAGTGAGATTAATATTGTGGCTCCTGAGACGGATGCTGATGAGATTCTCCTCTTCAGCATTTCCTCTTCCTGTCAGATCTCCATGCTGACTACTGAACCCTACCAGATCCAGATTTCTGGGAGATCGGGACCATCTTCCTCCAGCTCTTTTATACCATGTTCGATTTCGTCAGCAAACCACGAGTTGAATTCGCAAAAGCTTGCTAGTTGAACACCGATAACGTAATACGTTATGTCGACAAAATCATTCCTCTCGAGTATGCATTTCAGGACACCTATTGTCTGTCGACACAGATCTCTCTCGAGTCAAACCACGACATGATAATTTCTTCGTCAGATCCACACCATGATCCGCAAGTATCGAGCAGTGAGTGCAATCTAATTTGGACCATACAAATGGGGCATAAGCGGAGCCTACAACGCCGGCACCACGCTGCCTAGCATAGGCGAGTTGGGTTATGAGAAGAAGTCTTGTACGCCGGTGCCTCAGCAGAATGCTCTCGGAGATAAATGGCATTAGCACATGGCATGGCAAGCAGTTCAACGCCGGCATGGGCTGCATTCGGGACTTACTGACATATGATTGATCATCTGAATCTTGACGCAGGTTACACCTTGTTCGTATATGATAGTAGTTTAGCTGTCGAGGAAGCTGAGTAGAGCGATACTATAGCAATCCCATCGAGACCCGGTTTCCTAAGAACAAGATGCGGTGAGCGGAGCACAGCTACATGGTATTTGGGGGGCGTATGGATGTCCAAATTGCTGTGGTGGCGGAACGAGAGTTTTGTGAGTCTGGGAGAGATACGAAGTGACGAGGTTGTTTTGAGTTCTCCGTGGCCACTGTTGTAAGGTATGATATTATTATATGATCGCCAGTGGGTCCGGTTTTTTGATCGATCACGAATACACAGTCGGACCGGGGTCCGGTGACTTATGTGCAACAACACAAATTTTTCCAGCAGTCACGTCTGGGAGGGAAGGCGGAGATATGAAGAGCCCATACATTTGCTGACAAGAAAACAATGTTGCAATAGTAGAATGGTGTGTGTAAGCCAGATCCAAATGAGGAAACTAGTTAATCGGCTTTGTCGGGCCATCGTCTGTATGACCTGCACACTCTCTCGTGAAACGCATTCACAACTCGTAATGCAAAACAGCGCTAGCGCCCAGAGTCCACCAGAATATTCACCTGATTACAATTCAATGCACAGGGAACGCTGTGCAACAGCTGTAATTTGACATTCAGGACACTTTTGGTAGGCCGACTCCGGAACATTTATCCGAGTCTGAACCCTATCTCAGGGTGCGGTGAGCGTTCTCAGGACGGGAGCGGACGGGGGCTGACATGGTCCGTTGTTTGAATGCCTTTTCAGTTGCTGACCACCCTGGTTACGCACGATTGCCGCAGGACGCTATCATGGCGGACGGGAACCCGACTATTAAAAATACCACAGGCTCATGTTTGTCCAGTGGAGCTTCTTTCTTCAAACAACTCCATCCCATGGATGAGCTGAAAGATCGTCCGAGTTTCGCCAGCCCTATTGAACGACGCGGAGATGTCTCCGCAACTTCGACGGTCCACGGGAATCATCCGTTGGATGACGCTTGTACACCCAATGGAGCGGACGAAGGATTGAGACCAGATGTAGAAGATGCAAGTGTACTGGTTATCGACTGGGACGGTCCCGATGACCCGAACAATCCAAAGAAGTGAGTAGTATGACCATGGTTTCGACCGACCTATCATAGGCCTCATGCGGTTCTTTTCAAAGCTGGAGTTTCAAACGAAAATGGGCAGCGACGTCCATCGTTTCGGCATTTACTTTTATTAGCCCCGTGTCTTCTTCCATGATCGCTCCGGCAAGCAATCAAGTAGCTGCCCAATTTGGAGTTCACAGTGATGTGTTGATCGCGTTCACAACGTCGATCTTTGTGCTTGCATATGGTAAGCAGAGCGCTCGTTTGACCTGCTTTATCACTGTTTTATCGAGAAATTTGTAGCCTTTGGCCCTCTATTCCTCGGCCCGTTGAGCGAAATTTACGGCCGATCTCGAGTGTTACAATTGGCAAACATGTGGTATCTAGGTATTGTGTTTACGACTTTAAGGTACTGTTCCTGGACTCACAGTGCAATCTAGCATGGAATACTGCATGTGGATTCGCACAGAATGAATCACAATTACTTGCTTTCCGCTTTCTAGCTGGGTTGGGCGGTAGTGCCCCACTTGCGGTATGTGGTGTATTGAACGTGACATGATCTACAAGGTTTACCCCGTGCTTCAGATAGGTGGCGGAGTCCTCGGGGATTGCTGGCGCACGGAAGAACGTGGTCAAGCTGTCGCTGTGTATTCACTGGCGCCATTGCTTGGTCCTGTAATTGGTCCCATCACAGGCGCTTGGTGTGTCTTCATTTTATCTTCATTTACGAAATATATCTGACTGTGTCGGTAGGATTGCTGAACGTTCAACATGGAGATGGGTGGTATGTCTACTCGTTTCGAGACACGGTGATGTTCCGATTCAATAACCTGTTTCAATTCTAGTTTTGGTCAACGAGTATCGCAGATGCGGTCGTCCAGGTGTTGGGCTTCTTCTTTCTTCAAGAAAGTCTGTTCGGTGCTCGGTAGTTTTGGTATGCCATGCTTACGAGATTCTGCTTAGCATTTGCTCCTCGTCTATTGGAGAGGAAGGCAAAGGCGATAAGGAAGTCGATGGACATCGAGAAAGTGCCTCACCGAGAAGTGAAAACGGTATTCGACGGGAAAGGCGATCGCTCGTGAGTATAATGGTCCGTAAAGCTGTGCCATCAAACTGAAGAGTTGCAGATGGCGAGCCATCTTCACGAAATCACTCGTGCGGCCGTTTACGCTCTTCACTCAAGAACCAATTATCCAGCTGCTGGGATTATACCAGATGTATCTTTATGGGATCATGTACTGTGAGTGATTCGGTGATATCTGGTGGGCCTGCTGAACCTGGTCCCATAGTATTTCTGACAACTATGCCCTCCATATTTGAAGGAGTATACGGACAGCCTGTCGGCATAGCCGGATTGCATTATATCGCTCTCGGGGTTGGTCTTTCGGGTGCCTCTCAGATTAATTCGAGAATATTGGACAGGGTGTATGTGTATTTCAAGAACAAAAACGGTGGTATCGGCAGACCCGAATTCAGACTTCGTTCGTATTCCTTTTGTATCGTTCGGTGATTGTTGATATGTATAATGTGCTTGGTGACAGCGCCCATGTTTATCGGTACGCTTATGCTTCCCATTGGGCTCTTTATTGCCGGATGGACTGTCGAGGCGCACACGCACTGGATAGCGCCAGACATCGTAAGTGTACACATCCCACTTACTAGCTATTTCATCAAGCAATGTCACAATTAGGGAATCGCCCTTGTCGGCGCTGGCATCATCCTCAACTTTCAATGCATCCAGACATATGTCATAGACGCGTTTACTCTATATGCTGCGTCCGGTGCGTTCAAGTTCTTGTGCAAATACGCTGGCGCGTCGTTGCTTACTTTTACGGCATTCCTCTGCGCAGCGTTGTCTGCAGTAGCTTTCTTGCGTTCTTTGGCGGGGTGTGGGTTTCCAATGTTTGCGCCTGCGATGTACTCTACGCTGGGGTTCGGTAAAGGGGACACTGTGCTTGCAGCAATTGCGATCGTCATCGGCTGTCCTGCGTAAGTGTGTTCTCCCCTCCTTCTAGGGGGGGGGGTGATATTGGATGATATGTTGGACTGACTGCGTGCTTTCTAGACCTCTGATATTCTGGCGATACGGGGAAAAGATAAGGAATGCGAGTCGGCATGCACGGTGAACGACTGAAAGACACCAGATACAGAATAAATGCCTTCTCAACCCACTTCCATAGACCGAATAGTCCCGATATAATCGTGTGGCATGGCACGACCACATGCTACGAATGTAAAGAAAGCCAAGGACCATGCGCATAGGCTACTAATCGCCATGGACTTTACGACCGATCGTTATCGATGGTCTGGAGATATGGATGAATTATCGCGATGATCAGTATATATGCACTTTATAGCTATATTACTCTATCATTAGTATTTATCGTATTTATAATTACGTTAGATCTATCCTCAACTTCAACTTGACGCTGTTCTTGCGTTTCATGATCATCTCGTATCTTTCCGTGTACTGTAACCATGTGCTTCAAGATCGCATTTGTAGATGACATGTATATAATATATAGGTTTGATAGGTTTGATTTCGCTTATCTATCCCTCGAGCCTACCATGTGTGACCATACCACTATAGCCTGCACGGAACCGTCTTGAGCAGTATATATGATGCTATCACAGTTGGCCTGGCGCTCTGACGATCTGCGCCTCTTGCCTTCTCTACGTCTCCGTAAAGTCACGGTTCGTGTATGTATTGACTGAACTCCATAGTGGCGGCATCTCTCTATCATGACCTCAATGATCGTCGCTTTCTCCGAGGAGGATGCTTTGTCATAACGAGCTTGCTCTGTCAGTGCTAACTGATCTGCGGTTTCGATGGTTTCCCCCAGAGTCAACATGCGCCATAATGCATGATGCCTATCCTGATCGCGCATATATGTGCACATGGTAAAACCAGGGTTCACCCCGATTCCATCGATGTCTTGAGATTCGTATTTCATTTTCCGCGACGGTTTCCGTTGCTCCTCTGCTCTTCAACCGGGACCCTCTGGACCAAACTTGAATTCATGGTCAACATTCGAGTGATCCAGATTGTCGAACACTTGATCGTTTACGTAAAGGTGGGTATTTGACGACAATGAGGGGAAAAGGAAGAGAAACTGGTTCCTATGCATGTAACTACAGGAAGCAAGCATGACGTACGGCGTTCGATACACGACAAAACCCTCTTCCGAACTTCAGCCTGAGGATCGCACGATAACTTCTAGATCTGTCAGGATTTGGACCCTTTCACATACTCAGACCCGTTAAGGCCATCATTCTCAGCATATCCTGCGTCTCGGGCTTGTTCGCCTCCCTACTCCACCTCGACTGCCTCTTTTCTCTCTTTGTGGCGGAACCTGCTCCCGAACCAGTGGCAGGAGAAAGAGGAAGGAGGAACGATGTTCGACCAGCGCTTCTAACACGCGGGGCGGGCAACGAGAACCGGCTCGCTTTGGTGCTGCGCTCTGCTTGATGGTGGTGGTGGTGGTGGTGTGTGGTGCCAGTGAAGAGAGACGCGTGTCGGCGGGCTTTTTCCGAGCCTCGTATGCGGCCGGGAGGAAGGGTCTCCAGTGATTTCAATGGCAATAGAGCTAGTGCGTCGTTTTTGCTCTCGTTCTCACCGTCCCAGCTGGCTAGGAGTTCCTTGTCGGCCATGGTCGTTTCGGCAGCGACGACTGTGGAGCTCTTGGATTCCGTGGATCCAACTGCCGTATTCGGACCTGGCACAGCTTGAGCCACGGGGGTGGTACGGAAATGGGTATTGGGGACGAGCGTGGAACACGAGGAGGCCAGAGACTCTTCCGAGGGGTGGCGTATTTCTGGCGGTGTCTGCGCCCAAGCATGGGTGCGCGTACGAGGGGGCGCTTGGAAGGTGACACGGCGGCGTACGTGCATTGGCGGCAGCTGCGGTGAGCCGTTTGTCGCTGGGCGGAGGCTCTGTGGTCGTGGTCCGTACTCACCCCAAATCTGAGTGGGCGCGACCCACTGAGACTCTGATGGCGGAACTGCCAGTCGCCCGTCTCGATGTACGTGCAGGTGTACATCATGGCGATCGAGAGGGAGGGGAACGGTGCGGGAGACATGGACAGATCTACGTGTCTCGGCAGGGTCCGCGACCCCCTGAGATATGCAGGCTGGTGGGGATGAGGTAGTGAGTGGGGACTGGACGATACGGGGACTCAGGATGGCGGGGGTGATGGAGACGGAGAGAGGGATGGGGATGGCAGAAACGGAACGTCGCTGGGCGGTGGACGTCGCACAGGCGGAACAGCTAACCACTCGAGTGGGAATGGTGAACTCGGGGGGAGAGGAGCTCTGAGGACTGACACCGTGATTGTAGTGCAGTCTAGCGGGGTTCGATGCAGTGACCGCAAGGCGTGCTCGAGTCGGTTCTGAGGAGCAAGAGTGCTGCTGTCGTGACAGGCCTTGCGTCTCTGGGTTGGCGGTTTTCTGGCTTGCACTGCGACGACTCCGAAAGCGGAATATACGGGAAAGGAAAGAAAAGCGGGTCATGATAATGGTAATGATGAGGCAATGATAATTAGTAGTAGTAGCACTTGTAGCACTCAGAACTTGGAAGGTGGCCTGCACCCGAGGATATGAATGAAAAGACGTCAGACGACGAGATGGAGCATGTCCGCGTTTAAGAGCACCTGGAGCTTGACATAAATGAGCACTCAGGTTGTTGATGGAGCCATCAATAATGATGGCGGTACGAGAGGCTGGGCAGTTGTCGGGAACAGCGGTATGACCAATGATTGATATCAGTGAGCTATGAATGGTCCCACACTCGTCAGAACGGGAGACTGCTGGTACAGTTACCCTGCTGAATGCCGATAAGCTCATGTAATTTGGTCTTACCCAAGGTGTATGCAGAGGTTCAGAGACGTACCTCACTTGCTGGCCAAGGCTGTGCATCAGGATCTCGGTGCATCATGCATGCGCGTTTGATGACAGAGTAAATATCTGTCAAACTACGACATGATAGTTACACCAACCGCACTTACTATAACTGAATTCAACTGGCAAAAGAGCAGTATGAAACTCTTGATACTAAAGCTTTCCGTGTATCAAATGCATATTGATACACCTGATATGAAGCCAAAGAGGGTCTGAGCGAAACACGTTTTCAGGAGAGACGGTAGCACTGGCATTTTGAACTTGTTCTCCCGGTATCTCCCGATCGTATTGGACGAATTGCAGACTTGCAACAAATATTGATGCTCGTTTCCATTCTTTTATCCTAGTGGTTCGTCGCCCTCGTATAGCTGTCGGCCGAACATCGAGTTACGTCCCCCCTTCTATCTACGATGGTTGGATGATAGCTTGCCTATAGAAGATATGGTACATTGAACCTGCATGAAACAACAACTTGAAGTCCGACAATTCACCCCTTCCCAAAAAACAAGCTCTTCGAGGGGAGAGGGTGTAATGAACGGGTCCAATTCCAGTTCAAGAGCGAACAAGCGAACAAGAGAGTGGTTCCGGGTTCCCGAGGTGATCAACGACGATCCAATCAACGCTCTAATTGTCTGTCTCAAGTTGACTGTGTCTCTCGATCCGGGCGGTTCGGATCGACCTAGGTCAAGCACCATGGGGATAGATAGAGCACTCTCTTGTGACGAACCACGCTCAGCTTCGGCTTCAAGCTGAACTTGTTGGAGAAAGGTCAATACTTGTCACCTGATTGGATGGCTTCAAACTTGAACTGGTTTCGTGGGAATTACCGTCAATTCATTCTTCAACGTTTCAACGTTCTTCTCATCAATCCCAATAGCCAGACTTCCTCGAGCCTCTTCGAATTTACCAGATTTACAACGAAGATGCACCCGGAGTCGAAAAGCCCGTCTTTTGTTGAACAAAGCAAACCAACGGTTAAGGCGGCTTTGTGTTTTTATTCTTACATGTCATGCATAGTGATCGAGCCAGTGTCACTGCTCCATACCACATCCTGTGCAAATAAGTGCTCAATCCACAACCATCACCATCTTGATCCCATACAATGGCATCTCCATCTCCTCCCAACATCGGTCCATCGACGTCAACTAGTAGCACGAATCGTGCGAGTACGCCACGGCCGAGCGTCCCGGAGCCCAACTCCCCAGGATTCACATTGGTGCCGACGTGGACGTGGTCTGCTGCACCTACTCCCACTATCGTTCCCACCGCCGCCACCGCTACTACTGCTACCAGGTCCGAGTCCTCCTGTCGGCCATCCGGAGTGATAACGGCAATGACATCGATGGCAGGGTCGTCTTGCGATGGTGGCACTTTCGACGACGCGTCTTCCGTCACCCTCCAAGACAAGTTCCCGTGGCACGAAGTCGGGATCCACGAGCACGACGAGCACGCGCCACAAAGGATCCCATCCATGATCTTTCCCGCGCTATTACACACGAGCGGCGACAACAACTACGCCGCCTCTCCCTCTCCTCCCCGTCAATTTTCTATTTCTTCTTTTTTGGTCGACGACGAACCGGGTGGGGGTGACGAATCGGGCAGCGACGAGTCGGAGGCAGAAACGGACGCGTCGCGGTATTCAATCACGGAAAAGGGAAAGGTGAAGGTGGAGACGGTCGACGAGGACGACAGTCGACGGTCAAGATCTCCGAGTCCCCAATTCTGCTTTCCTGGTATCGACAACGTGAGTTTTACGCTTTCCGGTTGCTGAACATACTCGAATTCTTTGTATTGCTGCAGTCCGTCGAGGACTGGGTCATGCACAATAGGCCAATCTTGCAAGAATACGCAGATCGCCAGACTTCGTTGCCGCTGGGTCGAAGACTCGAGGTGTCGGTACGCGTGCCACAAACATTTGAGCGCCTCTCTCCGCCTGATCAAACGTCTATCTATCTATCTCAGATAGATGAGCCATCTGACTTCGTCATGGGCTCGCTCCAGCTGCTCGTCAACCGCGATGGCAAAGACTGTACTGACCGTTCTCGCCAACTCGGCCCTCAGCTCATAGAAAATTTTGTAAACATCGATCGCTGGGCAAAGGAATACTTCCGGTCCCGGCATGGTATGACGAACATATGCAATGATGTGCCGACAGTATGTTTTCGATTCATGACATCTCTTTCTCTCTCGTTCCGTCACTGACCGACTTTATGTTCAGCTCTTGACGATCGTGATGAACGACTTCTACGAAGGCTTGGTACAGTTGATCGACCGGCTGGTCGAATTTGCCCTCGAGCAGATGCGATTCTACGGCAGGACTAACCTGGCTGTCGAGGATTTCTCGTTCGGCTACGGTCAGTCCACGTGAAATTTGAACTGATGCAGTACTTAACGGTGATCTTTGTGGTACAATTCGATTCGAACAGACTTTAGAATGAGCCAGGATCTTCCCTTTTGCGTCGAGACGAGTTCGCGGATCAGAGAACGTGCGCAGGGCATCTTGCATTTATTCTTGTAATGCAGTGTAGACTGACTCACGACATTGTCCCAAAGCTCTGCCGATCCACCTGGTAAAGGTACGACCCGGCGCGGAGCCCGTGACGACTCACTCTGGCCGTCAAGTGAGACCGACGAAGCGCGCGCAGGAAGCTTGTGAACAAGCGGCCACGAGCGAGCGACAAAACAAAGGCAAAGTAAAGGGATCCTCTCAAGTAGTCAAGGACAAACGAGTTCCAAAAGGCGCCATTGCACCTCCGCGTCAGAGGAAGAGTTCGGCGCAACATTGTTCTAGTGATTCTGAATCTGACCGTACGATGTCGGAAGCATCCCTAGTGACTCCCACGTATACGCTGCCGCCTCCTCGAAAAACGATGTCGGGCCACACGAAACATCGTCCGTTGCGTCCGTCGAGTCTGGGGCTGCAGCCTCTGATTTCCCCTGCCCTGTTATCGTCAGAAGTTCCGAGCGAGAGCTCCGCGTCAGCGTCCAGAGCTTCTGCGTCTGCCTCCGCGTCTACATCTGTCTCTGCCTCAGGAGATGGTCGAAACACTTCTGGGCGCTCGGGATCCGATAGCACTGCTGGTCGCCCGCCGTCGAGTGGGTTGAAGATCGTAATCCCTCGGAGAGCTTTATCCAAGAGATTGTCGGGTACTGTGACGAGCAGTTGCGAGTCGACTACAAACACTACGACCGCGACGACAACAAACGAGGCAAACACAAAATCAATGGCACAAACGAGTATGTTGGAAACTTCCAACGAGAGTCCCGTGGTGGTCGTTTGTGGATTGACGACGTTGCAGATGAACAACTTACCAGCGAACAGCTTGGAGACTGTGAACGAGGGTCGTGCACATGGGTGCCTTTTTGACTCTGTCAGTAGTGTCGTTGGAGGAGGCCAAGGCTTAGAAGTTTGGCCGCGATCCCCGAGCGGGCCGAGTGTCGGTGACAATACTGACGCTGGGAGCGGTGGCAGAGATGGTGACAGCGGACGCCTGCGTGGGAGTGGGTTGATCGAACTGACGTTGAATGCGGGAAGTATTTCCGGCGGTGGATCTACGAGTGCTACCATACCCAAAGAGCGGGCAAGTACAGAGCGGGCAAGTGCGAAAGGAAACTTGAAAGGCGAAGGCGAAAACACTGGCGAAGGCTCACCCGGTGCACAGGTTAGGGGCACAGGAGACGCATCCTCGCATTGTGGTGATCGACTGGATGGCATTGACGCTGCTGTTGATGACACTCGTGACGAAGTACATCCTGCGTCTGGGAACATTGATACCAGGGGGACTCTTCCGCTTGTACCACCATCTGATCCCGGGCCCGGCTCCGGCTCCGGCCGCCTTCGGAGAAGGAAACGCAAACTAGACGAGTGCGAGGATTAAAGAGGAGAGCAGGGACACTTTTGCCGAGTTTAGAGCTGGTCTGACCGATTCTTGTTCTTGTTCTGGTACCAGGTTCTGGGTTCTGGAAACCCCTAACGATTATTACAGTACTGTACTCTCCTTCCGTTCTCTGGTGCGGCGCACGCTCATCTCATGAGCGCCATGAACAGCTTGGGGTGTAAACACAGGTCCACTGGTTCAGAGAGTGCTGGAGGATGGATGAGTACATACAATGCAGTATATATTAATGAATGATTTTTTGGGCAGCATTGAATCACGTTGGGCAGGTAATTAGCCTCGCTAGGGCCAGTAGGGAAGCGAGCTATATTTGATACGAGTCTGAGTCTCTCGTGGACGTCGACGCGTTCACATGGGCATGGCTCAGGGGACGGACCTGCGCAACTATATATTATGCCGTCCCACGAAAGGCTTCACGTGGGGACTCTGTGAACGGCCCTGACTAGTTCCACGGGTATGAAATTCACAATATGTCTTTTCAGGGTCTGGAGGGCGTCCGTGTCGAGGGCGCATTAATGGCGATTTAGACGTTCTTTCGAAAGCGAAGAAACCGTTGGGTGCGGACCAGCCACTGAGAAGTAGTAATGTTCGATACAATATTTATTTACATGGATTGCCAGTGAGCGTTTCGGAGCTAGAAGGTCTCTCCAAAATGTCAAATCACGTCCCCGTCGTACCTCGAACGTTTGTACCCTCAGCTGCATGTGGGACGAGGACACTTCGTCCACGAGAGTCTGTGGCGTGCAGGTACGTGCCTGTGTTCGTCGCATTAGTTTCCTTCCCTTTGTCCTCTTCTCCCCGAGCAAATCCGGGGTAGTGGCTCGGCGATCGCCGAGAGTCTCATGCGTGTCTCCCGAGTCCTAAATTAGGAGAGTCTGGGGTCCCCGAACATCTAGTCGGTCGGGTGAGGAAGAAATTAAAAACAAAGCCGCATCCGAGTCGTACATCATCGTGTAACACAACGGCGTTGATTGGATAAGGCCATGAATGATCGATGTTCCGTTCTCCCTTGCCTCCCGATCGATATGTACTACAGTATACAAGTTCCTCCCGTTCTTGGCATGATTTCACGGTTCATAGTACTTGTATATGCCACTGGCAGCTTCACCAGAAGGCGTTCGAGGCAGGGGAGTTATGTCGCGATGTCAAACTCACGTTTATTTATTTATTTTTTAATCAATTTCTGTCCCGTGTGGAGTAAATGTACTCTATGAGGACAATCTATCTAAGCTGAGGCCCCTGCCCCACTCGGTCCGCCGTTCCCGCCGGCCGTTTTAGACGCCACAGACTTCCGTCGCAGAAACTCGCGTTGACAGGTGCCAATCGCAGTGACCGTTACCATCCCTCATCTTCACTTCACTATCATTGTGTCATGGAGGCCGCCTGCCAGGGGCACGGCGTACGTGATCATGAATAAATACCTTCCGAATGGCGAAACGAACGAGACTTCAAGTAGATTATTGCACCCGGATTTAGTAGATCCATCCGGGTAGGGGACATAAATATAGATACCAGGGTATGAACAGGATCAAGAAGGATAGATTATGGAATTGTTCTTCAGGGATAGCTGGGGTGGAGGGTATGGCATGGTGACGTGTTCCATCTGAGGCGATATTTTGATTGGATTTGCTCGATGAACGGGAAATGTCGGAAGTACGATCGCAGGTATTACATAGGCCTGGGTCGAACAGGCGAATCCAAGGTGATCGGGTCGAACGTGGGGCCGGGCCGTCGGGTGCGATTCGGTGGTAGCATGTTGTTCTACCGTGTGTAGTAAAAATTAAAGGTCGAAACTCCTGATCATGAGGACTATACACTTGGGTTAAATAGGATTGGCACAGTGACTGAACAAACGTGTCTATCCAGTTGACACGCAAGGAGAGAGAATGGACGGATGCAAACGACTTCGACCCCGCGATGAGAGTGCCGGCTTGACTCGTGAGTACGGTGCACGTCACTCAAAGGCGGCACCTCTGCACGTGCGAGGAACTCTTTCAGAATTTCCCCAGCCTCAGGCTTAGGGGGAAATGAAGAACAAAATCGTTCACAGCCGTACTCGTGTTCGATGGACTTGCAATCTCTGGGGAACGTGGGACAAAGCTTGGTAATGTCTCATTTTTTTTCGATCGATCGAACATATGGGAGTGTCAGTACTAGCGCGTCCGAGTCCATCATGATGTAAAGTGCTGCATCCCTTCAAGTTATTAAGAGTTAGTGCAAAGGCAATAAAAAGACAATAAAAAGATAAAGAAGATAAAGAAAAAATAATGCTACATACATATTTTGTCAAGACACACAATGTATAGACACAAGTTGAATCCTATAGAAATTTGAGACAAAATACTAGGCCGTTGGTCGAAGACGATCATCAAGTTGTTTTCGATGTCGAGCCCAACGATACAGAGGCCGACCAATCTACCTGCCCACACATCTCATCCACCAAATACCTCGCCGCCTCTGCGTTCAGTCCGCACGCCTGAAGGCGTGTCTGCCAACACGGTGGCTCGTACCCACACTGGAACTCAATGCACCTCGATACCTCGAGCCTCACCTCCGGCGAATCCCCACACACCTTGATGGCCCGGTCGAGCGCACAATCAATGGTGGGAACGGTGGGCATGTCAGGAGGGAAATAATTATCGAGATAGTCAGTATACGAAGGAGGAGAGTCATTGCTACATGGGCGGATCGCAGCGCGACGATCATCATCATCGTGACCGTCGTCATCGTCGTCGTCGTGGGGCACGTACAGAGGACTGTCACCCCGAACGACGTCATTCAGTATGGAAAGTTGCGAATTGGATCCTTCCCAACGTCGCTGCGACGCGCTTTCGCCGACAATATCCGTGGTAGCCACTGACTCGTCCGAGTCCGGAACGGGACTCGGGATCGGCTGGATTGGCAGCGGACGCACTGCGGAAGATGATGATGATGGAGCAGGGTATCGGATGTGTATCGGATGAGGATGAGGATTCTCTGTTGGTGGACTTTTCCTGGACGCGCTGCCGCGTTCCGAGTATACGCCCTGGATGCCAGTGGGGAGGGGAGGCAAGGGTGCGTTCGGGGGATTGGTCGTCGGTGGCATCACTCTGCGAAGACTACTCGGAGATACGGCCCCCGTAGGCTGAGACAGCGGACGATATCTCGGACGGAAGTCTGACTCTTCAGATGAAGAGTACGGGGGTGAAGCAGCGGTGGTGCTGCGTCGTGGCCGGTTTTGGGGGATTTGTATCCGTGGCGACGGAAGTTGGGAAAGGAGCTCATGGGCCACACAACTGTTACCCGTGTGGGTGTTTCGTTGACAAAAAGAGCTTGGCGACAATGAAAATTCTGGTGGATTAGTGGGGGGTGGCGTTAGCAGGCCGTGAGATTGAGAAACACGGGCTGCCGAGTTAGATCGCAAGCGATATCCGTAATAAACTCCCGAATCCTCTGGAGAGGAAGTGATCGGCGAACTGGGGCCAGGCTTCAGAGTTCGCTCCGGAGGTATTTGTAAGCGCGGAGAAGATGAAGACGGAACAGATGGAACGTCTGGAGGCAGCGATCGTCGGCTTGTATGGGATTTCCCAGAACTTTCCGACATCTGTGAGGAGTCCCGTGAAAGCCGTAAAGGAGATATTGCCGGACTGATCTGGGGCGCCGGATCTACTAGATCCTTAAACAATGAGGAGGTAGTGACATTACGTCTCGCGTTCGGGGGTCTGGCAGGAGGAGATTCGGGCGTGTGCAACTGCATTCCCGACCCTCTGCTGGTGGGAGAAGGAAGCGGAATATCTGCAGCCCTAGGCAGAAATGTGTCGGCTCTGGCATCGCGGAAAGCGCTGTGCAGGGAGATATCCTTGATGAACTTAGGGGGCGTTAACCGTAGCCCCACTGCAAGGTAACACAGGACAAGCCTTTGATTCGATGTCTTGAAGTTTAGACAAGATGTGCTGGGTACTACGACCTTTTTCTTGTTTGTGCCGGATCCACGTCACTAGGGCCCGTTTGGCTCTGTCAGTGTCTCTCCCGCAGTTCGCTAGTACAGCGATGACCTGTCTTCAGCTTCAATACAACTTGAGCAAGGATTAGTGATTTGTGATCAGACCTCGAAGCGAGTTCCGCCTTTGAAGCTAACGGGATCGCTGAACATACTAGCGCAGCTTGAAAGGAGTGGAGCTGGATGAGAGACAAGGATACGAGGTCGAGGGGAAGCGCCGGGAGAACTGCCAGTGATCCAGCCTTCCGAGTCGGTATTATAAGCAGCGCGGTTTACATACTATAAGCAGGATTCAGGAACGCACTTCATCGTTTTCGCACACAGCAACTGTACAAAGTTATCTTTTCCGCAATCCAATCCCACCAGTGCAAGAGACACGTTCGTCAAGGTCCCCAAGGTCCCTTGAACCCATAGCCAGTTTGAGGCATCCGTTCATATCCGAGAGTGTGGTCGGCCAAACTTTGATGGCGAGGGTCACGAATATGCACTGAGCGCACACCTGTGACCGACGAGCTCACTCAACTGCGACGACTCAGTGAGAACCAAGAAAATATCCACTATTTCTCCCAACCTACCCCTCTGCGGAGAAGAATATTTCTGCGTGGTAGTTGGCGATTTGATGCAAAGAATCTCATTGGTGCAGCGCTGCACGATGATCGAGATGTCGATATCGACGATACGAATTATGGGACATTAATTCTACACCTCAGTGAAACGCATCAGAATTATACTTGACCAAGAGCTGAATCTTCCAAAGTAGAGTAATTTAGGATCCCAAGCTGCAGAGACGTGACGGGTCCGAATGTTGCCTATTGATAGTAATTGAACTCCGCTACTCCGCTTTAATGAACATGAGAGGGGATTATGTAAGGTGGATCTGTCGACTCTCGAGCGAGCTGCGATTGGCGAGTGAGAGGACTGAGCGAACACAACGGACGATGAGAAAATGTCGTTGGGCCTGAGATAAAAGTGACCTCGAGGGCGTGATTGGGGCCCGGGCCGCGCTCACCGCCTTGCTTACTCATAAACTTTCTAGGAAGGTGCCTGCACCTCGATGACGTCAAGGATGACGTTTTCTCTTGGTTGATAGGAGTACGCAAGCCAACGCCCTCTTTTTACTAGGTTCTTCTTGCACATTCGAGATGTCTTTACCTCCAGCGCAGCAAGAAGTCTCTGAGCACCCCCACGCGGGCACCGTTACCGCTCCTACAGACAAAAATGCACAGGCTGCCGATGTCAACAGGAAGGCAAGTACTTTCTGCACCCTATACAACACGTTACTAAGCCTGTCTCAAGATTCGATTGTATGGAATGATCCAGGCATTCAGGCAAGGTCGCATGCCTGACAACGACCAAATCAATAGCGCGTTATCATATCTCCGAGATGCAGAACCTGTTGACGTACACAAGCTATCGCCTGACGGACGCAAGCTCATCCAAGATTGTCACGAAATAGTGAAAACGGCCCGTCTCATTGTAAAGCAAAAGAACGCAGATGAACTCCTTCAGAACTTTGTCTGGCATACCCGTGATATAGATGCTGAGGCTGCCAAGGCAGCTGGCGAGGAAGTCCCCGAAGTCGACCGCGGGAAGTTGACAGAGGACGGTCGTATCGGCGCGTACCAGCACACCCTTTTCCCGACTTTGTGTCTGATTTGTATTTGTATCACTTTATAGCCGTCCGACATCTACGTACCCTCCTTTCACTCGTTCTCACGAACGCCGAAGTCCGGAAACTTCTATCTGACTTCACTGTGATTGGGCGTGACCTCCTGGCGAAAGGGGCATCAAAGGCAGCCGAGGCTCTTCGTCCAAGTGAGCAAGAAATGGCACATGTGGACCAGCCTGCCGAATCTGCCACTGCTGGTGGATATCCTCGCCCCAGTGAATCGGAGGGCGAGACGAGCCAGGGACAAGCAACTGCGGAGCAGGCTATCGGCGAAGCAAAGCAAGTGGCTCAGTCTACTCAAGAGATGGCCAGTGACGTACGTGAACACGCGACTGAGAAGGCACAGAAAACCAAACAAAAGGCAAAGGAGACTGTCGCATCGCGAGAGTAAGCCGACTCGTTTGCGAGAATTCCAATTCTGACATGTATCATAGCAGCACTACAGGAGATTCTTCGGAAGGCACAACGGAAGAAAGCGAAGGGGTGTTGAAGGCCACCAAAGTTGGTCGATTATCTCGCATTATTCGGGTTCATCGATTATAAATGATTTTCAGGAGAAATTAGGCTTGTCTAAGGATACAAGGCAATGGGCCGGGGAGAAATTTGAGAAAGGGCGACAATTCGTGATGGATGAGTATTTCCCCCCAGAGCGACGGGATCAGTTCATCTACCGCGGCAAGAGGGTCATTGCGGAGGTTCAAAGACAGGACGATTACCGAGACGCGATTAACTGGTTCTTGTCTCTTGCAGAGGAGTACGCAGAGTTCGGCCATAGTGCCGAAGAGAAAGGCAAGGAGAGGGTAACCAAGCTTATCAATGTCAAGTGTTTACTTTTGAATTGAATTCGTTCGCTAACTCTCCTACAGGATCCATATCTTCGACAGACGTTTTCAGAGCTCCGACAACTTCTTGAACGCTTTGCCAATGGGAAGAGCATGCATGTTATTTTCGATTCTATTGGTGCAGTCAACGACGATGCCCATCGAGACAAAGAGTTTCGCGCGTGGTTCCAACAGTTGTATGCTTTCGTTCGCAAGGTACGTGATATCCAACGAGTCCTTTACATACTTTGATGACGCTTTGTTAGTTGTTGTTGGAGGACGGTTATGTCCTCGGGGATGATTGCAGTCGCGAAGGCAGAGATATCCGCGAGTCGGGCAGAAAGTTTTGGGACCAGAAATACCGCGGGCACTTTGAGGAAGTATTCAACTCGATTGGCGATTGGTTCTCTGCCATGGGTGAAGATCCACTCAACAAGCAGTTCGGGGAGGATTGGGGACGGTTGACTCGGGACCTACTCTTCGATAGCGAAGGAAGTCTCAAGTTCAAGTCGGACTTGTGGATGGATATCCGTAGCGTGATTGTACCGGCACTGGTGGACAAGGTATGCCCGTTTATTTGCTATGCCACATCTTGTCTGAAGAGAAATAGGTTGGATACCTTCCCATTCCACGTATCGAGTATTCCGATGCCGCATTGGACCTCGTCCTGGAGAACCTTACCCTCCAGGGTAGCAATCTATTCCCGAACATCGTCACTGTCGTCGCTCACAACTACCTCAAATTCAGCCCGTACCATAATATATCTGACGAACAGCATCACGACTTCACGTTCACCCTCGGGCAAATTCAGGCAGACATGCGCGACGTTGCCTTCTTCTTCCGCAAAAAGGGTTTCCCGAAGGTGGTGGATTCGGGGTTAGCGGACGTCGTCCTCGGAGGATCTGGTCTCACCGCCATCATCCACCTCGTATCGGCGGGTAAAGATCGGACGTCGGTCTTCAAAGTCAAGGACGTGCACGTCAAAGTCAGTTCGCTGAAGTTCAGCATTCGCGATTCGAAGCACGACCTGTTGTACAAGACGTTGAAACCTCTCGCGAGCGGCTTAGTCAAGCGGCAGATCAAGAAGGCAATCGCAGGTGCCATTAAGACGGGGATGGAGTACGTCGACGAGCAATTGGTCTCTGTGAGAAATCGTATGGAAGAGGCCAAGTCGAACGACGAGATAGATCGGATGCAGGTGTTGCAAGAGGTGAGTACAACTGTGCATTGTCAGCCCATCTGGGACTCATTCACTTTCTCTTCCAAGTTGTTCAAACGTCATAAGGAGGAACAGAGCGTTCGGACGTCCGAGAGCAAGTCGCAGTTCAAGGTTGTTTCAAGCATTCGTTCGTCTGTGATCGATACTGGAACGCCTTCTGGATGGGTCAATCGTGTCTCTGAAAGCGAGGAAAAGGCGACGACGGGGAAGGATTGGAGGAGCCAAGCGTACGTGACTTGTGCTTTATCAACCGACTCAAAGGGCTGATGCGAATTAGATTTACGATGGTGTGAGGGGTGCTCCAGGAATGATGGAAGCGGATCGTTCGAATGGGCTTGTTGAAATCGAATATTGACGTCATGTCTGTACATCTGAGCTACAATTTGTGTTTTAGTAAGACGTGAAGTGGAGTGTATGTACGCGCCGCTTCAAAGTCGTTGAACCTCGAATCTTTACTTCTCGGGCTTCGGCCATCGTCACGTCGGGATATACTGTCTTGGACTGTCTTATCGACTGATCGCGGCTCATGAAAGTCGCCTTGATCGTCGCCCATCTGGAAAGGGGCCAACGCCGGCGTTGAACGGTTCGGCCTGCTCATAAATCAATTCTGCGCTTAGTACCGAGTACCGTAAAGGACCCTTACTTAATTTCCTTTTTTTGCTCACATTCGAAAGTTTTGATTGGAGGTGACTACGTAAGCGCGGAAGACGATAATTGGCAGCGTGTTTGCTGAAGAATACTTACAGTGCCTACATGTACAAGGATGAGCCTGGGACCATTGCTAAGCACTTACCTGACGTGTTCCTTATCAAACAACTTGAACTTCAAGTTGGGCTAACGTGAATGATAGTGTCAATAGTGTCAGATTTACCCTATTAATTTGGTTAGCGCCGTTGCTATTGTTATTTAGGTTACAGTAGACGTAATGTCAGTTCGGCGAAGTGTTTTTGGAAGGACCTTTGTAATTTCCTTTTTTTTCGTTAATAATTGTAATTGAGAGCTGTGATTGGAGGAGAGGACCCGCGAGAGTCCGTCGTGAGAAGTGGTAGCGTCGGCAAGTGGCTTGCAGTTGCTCAAACTCTCTGAGAACTAAGCCCATGATCAATATTGAGCTTTTCGGTCTGTACGTAGACTGAGGGAGTATATTAACAGGCTTGTTAATCTGACCTTCAAGCGGAAGTGATGTGCCACCGACAGACTAGAAGTCCTGAAATGGATTCAGAAGAAGCAGTTGGTCGGCGTTGGAAGTAATTTGCCTAGAGTGGTACATATGCATGCTCGAAACAAAAGGCCTCGAATACTTACGGAGATGAGCTTGTTAAATCGCTTTCGGAAGCGACGGGCTCCCAGTGCGGGGCCGTGTGCATATGGGCGGCCATCAGACGAGTTTCTTTTAAACTTTATAATAAGTTTCGCGCTTCCGACGAGCGATGGAAGAACGAGACTCACCACAGTGTAAGAGTGTACCTTGAGCTTGTATTCTGAATTTCTGAAAGTGTCGTTCAACGATGAGTGACAAAAGCACGAGACATATAAGTGATCGGCTGATCGGAACTAAAAATATAACCACACCATCAATCCAAATGCCGTCCTCCAGGGATAGAAATGTAATTATTATTATTTCATCCGACGACCCTTGCATCGCTTTAGTCCTTCAAGACCTCTCTTTCTTTCTTTCTTTCTCTCTTTCTCTTTCTTCACCTTCCTTCCTTCTCCCATGACCAGAGCGCGGAAGACCACGTCGCTTTCTGTCAAGAACTTTGACCGTCTGATCGGCGGCGAGTTCGTTGGCACTGGCATCTCTCACGTCACTCCTTCCCCACAGTCGCTCGTTAAACCCACCGTCTTTTCGACTTCCCCAAAAACTCGCAAGGCTTCTTCGTTTCACCATCGCTTTTTTTCTCGTTCCTCGGCCACACCCGGTCAACCCGAAGAAGAAAATGATCCGTCAGAGAGTACACCAGGCCCACAAGATATTGTTTTCGAGACAACGCCGCCTACGCCTCGTAAAGCGGTGATGATGACGACAGGATGGCCCTTCTCCCGCTCGGCACTCCGCAAGAACAGCCGTCCTACCGAGGACTCGGAGTATATATTTACCGCTGCTGGCACTAGTCGTTCTCTTGTACACATCGATTTTCCCATATGTCAGCTTCATTTTTGCTCACACATCCTTTGGCAGAACGTCAAGGACCCTGGCAGTGGCATTCAGGTTTCCTCCCACTCCTCGTCCCCGTACTATTCGGTTACGTCATACGCCCCAACATCAACGTCAAGTTTGGGTTCGCTTGTTCCCACACACGAGCGTCTGTTCTACGCCGCGTCGCGGGATTTGACGGACGAGCAAACTAGTACCTGTCCTCAGCATTCGGACTCGTCAAGATATGCTCCGTCACCGCGGTCCTCGCGGGTGGCCATTACGACCCCGTCGGATCCAATCGTGCCGGATGACGACAATGGTGGATCTGGTGCCCGTGACAACCGCAGAATGGTCAAACAACATCTGCATCAGGATCAGGCTTCCGGGACGTCAGACTCAACCTCCTTCGAACTTGCCACCGAAGAAGAAATGTACTCGCGGCGTTCCGTTGCTGCTACTACCGAACCCGAAATGTCAGATGATGATCCCACGCCCCGCACTAAGACGTTTGACCAGCTGGTAACGATGTCCTTGCCTACTCCTCCTATCACTGCTGCTGCGAAAATGAGAGGCCGCCGTGTGCAGTGTTTAAACATCGATGTCCTTGCGTTGCGTCCAGCCGTCGGCGCCACACCTCATGCTCCCTCTGAAACGGAATCTTTTTCCACCTCGGCATGCTCTGCTAGTGCATCGTCACCTCCGACGTCCCCCATCACACGGGATTTATTTCCCGCGGCATTTCCGGCAATGAAGCCATCATCAGATACCGACGCTGGAACGTTCTCCTCGCCACCACGTGTTCTTCCTTCTACCACGCCACCCCGTCCACGCGTGGTCGCGGTCTCCCCGCATGATGGTTCTTCGCGCTCCAATTCCCATTGCAGTCGGGATGGCGTCGCTATGGCGCCCTCGGCTTCTATCATAGCGTCTCCACGGTCCCGCAAGCGGGCCATCTCGCGATCGCTCACCCCTCCTCCGTTGCCTCGACCACCACCAAAGGGTCCTTTGCCTGCTGTACCCTCTTCGCCTGTGCCACCAGTCCCGCCTCTCCCGCCTCTGTTAAACAAGTTCATGAACGTGAACGCGTCGCCACATGCTATGATACCGTGTCCCCCGCGCTCCTCGACAATAACTGGAGCGGCGGCGACGCCAGCGAACGCTGGGACGGCTGCGCTGCCTCCTTCGCCCCCCGGGGCGTTGCGTTTACCCTCGAGGCTCAGCTGGATCAACAGCGTGCGCGCAGTGTTGCCTAGTCCTCCTGCGTCGCCGACCAAAAAGGCCAAGACACTTAGTGATGGTGAAAAACCAAGCACATCGTCCCAGGCGGAGAAGAAGCCATCTGGTGACCTGGAACGACAACCGCGACCGACGAGCGTCTGTGTTATCCCGGCCACCGAGGATCTCAACGGCGATAACGAGGTCCGACGGACAAAGAGCATCTTGCTGCTTGGTTCGCGGTCTAAGTCGAACTTATCACTCGGCACGAAGCGCGTGCAGATTCATGCGGACGTGAATGCGGATTCGGATGTCGGCGGGGATGGCGTTGGCGTTGGGGCGCCGTCAGCTGAAAAGGTGGCAGATGCTTCAATTTCGGCACCGGTACCAGCGTTGACATCTTTGCGCAAACAGAGACGCAAGTCGAGCAGCATGGCGGCGGCTCTTGGTCTCGGTCTGGGTCGCCCCACTGTCTTTTCCTCTTCTGGCCGACATCCTCGGGTTCCTTCCCTTCCCCTATCCATGTCGACAATGAACTCTTGTCGCGGAGAGGTCGTCGTGTTTCCTCTCGAACGGCGGCATTCTGCGCCGTTATTCTCGACTTCCAATCCAAAGAGGTCAGCGGACTGGACGCTCTCGCTCCCGTTCTCCACGGACGTGCCTGGGAACAAGATTTTGTCGTCATCGTCGTCAGAGCCGCAGCTCAAGAGTTCAGAAAAGGAGGAAGAGGATTGGACGTTGTGTATGCCGCTCAAGTTGCGTGCGATCGATGTCCCCGTCCACAAGTTGTGCGATGGCGATGACAAAGAGGGTGTGAGCGTGGACACGTCCGAGACGGCGACGGCCGAGGAGGAAGAGGAGAGGACTGCGATGCAGTTGCCAACACCGCGTCCGTCGCCACGCTTGGCTATTGTTCCGTTGGCCCCTGTGGATGATATGGAGCAAGAGAACAAAGATGAAGAGGTGGTGGTGGATGAAGAGGATGAAGAGGAAAAAGAGGAAAGGAGGAGCGTGTTCTCCGTCGTCGAACCCGAGGACAGGCCTGCGTCGCCCGCGAGCACTCTCGGTCCACACGTTGGCGGGTTGGACTTGGCTGGCGGACGTGGGAAGCGGGCGTCTGGGTGGCACGTGTACGGGTGGTTCGACGAGGTGCAGGTAGATGAAGATGTCGCAGGCCCCGTCGTCGCCGCGGTCTCAGAGGGCAGGTTCATCAAGAGCCACGTTTCTTCATTTCAGAAGAATGATTCGAGTTCGGGCGCGAGACATCCAAGTCAGGACAGTATCTTGTCCAGCGCGGCGTCGACGTTGGACACTGTGTTTTATAGCGCGCGGTCTAGTTGGCTCGTCAATTGACCTCTCGCCGCCTCCCGCCCTCTCTTCACGCTGTCTGGGTTTCTAATTCACTCACTCATCGTCTCTCCCTTTCTCCAACACAAACCTCGTGTGACGTATTTGACTCGCAGTGTACTCGTTGGACCCACTCCACTCCCTCCCCCTCACCTCGGCTACCAGAATGTTTATGATAAGGTCTTTAAAACAGAGCCTTGCGTGTGGCTCTCGGACGAGTTTTTGCTTTAGAGATGTCAACTCTTTTGAGGTACGATATACATATACATACACGGTATTCATATATGCCACCCCTTCCTGCCTTTTACCTGTACTCTCCCCCTGCTGTCCGCTCTGTTGCCCCCTGCCCCGCTCCTCGATATCTTGTGCCCTGCGCCCTTCCTTGCATTCACTTTCATGTGACGCAGACGGTCGGGTTGGGGGTGTGAATAGATCAACTGCTACGTACGTATGCCCTGCCATATTCATATCACATCAATATCATTCATTATGCTTCTCTTGCGCGTTTCCTTGGGAGGTGAATTGTTTTTTTCTTCTCACTCCAATACTCGTTCGTGTGTACCTTTTTTTCGACGCTGTTTTTGCTGTCTTGTCCACCCTGTCTTTTATGTAACTTGAAGCCTGAAGTATAGGTGAATGTAGTATATAGAGATCCAGAGTGATAGTTGCATTATGGTCCGATGAAGTCTCCTCCGCCGGGCCAGTAGACGAATGCTATGAGAATCATGAATCAACAATTGAAACCGACCGATCGATCAGTTGATCACTCGATCAATGGGTGTTTTATCGCTTCGTAGTCTGTGCCTGAATTACTGTGCGGACCCGAGGCCGCCGACGCAGCTTCGAGTTGGCGGGACGTCGACGTGAGCTGCTATGTTGTCCGAGTTGTCATATCTTGTTATCTTGCAGCGCCATCCCTATTCGTACCTGTGTACTTATACAGGCATCCTGTTGCGTCCATCAAGTCTCCTGCAGGGAAGTGTCGTGCCTTGCATGCCTTAGTGGCCATGTAACCCCGCATATATGTACTATGCAAGAATGCTGGACCTGGAGACAAAAGGAGACTTGATGAGTATTGCCATTGTTTCGAAGGCCTTGGACTTAGTGCGGGATGCGTCACGGTTCCCAAATCAGGTCTCAGGGCCAGGTGCACGCGACTATGGGCAGAGGTCCGTAAGTCCAGTGACAAGTGACATCATGTGCAAGGCCTCTCTGAGACTCGGCCTAATTATACCAACCATATACATGAGCTGGCGAGGAAGAAGTAGATCCACCTCATGCCAGGCGATCTGTGAGGTCTAAACCCATAATCAGGATCGAGGAAGGCGATGATAGCGACGTTAACGATATCAGTGCATCATGATAGCCTGGGGGTAACAGGAAGAAATGATTAGGTTTGCTGATATAACCGAGGTCGTCGCTCACGCTATTGCTGTCCACGTCTCGACGCCCATCTCGCCATTGTCGACCAATTTGGCACCAACCGCCAACAAAACTCGGTTTCATCACTACAAGCTGTCGACCATCGGCTGTGAACGACTGAATTCACCATTCAATCATCATCGTGCCTGCGTAAATGTTCGGGTGTAGGTGTTAACCGTTGAACCACAGGCAGCATGGCCTCACCATAGCCTGGACCGTCCCCTGGCCTAGTGTCCTTGCCCTGTGTCGGACTCAGAGCGCGTGGACGACCAGTTCACTGCCTGTGTGCAAAATGATATACTCATGCGTACCGTGTAGGTTGATAACGTTAGAATATGACTATCTGCCAGCAGTTTTGGCAGCGCTCTGGCTATCTTGCCGTCTTTGCTATCTTGCCCGTCCTACGATACAGAGCTATCTCCAGAAGGAAGGTCCTTAGTAATGGTCATCGAGTGAAATGAGAAGTTGAGTAACAAATCCAGTGGGAATTCCACCTTCTGCATGCAGCCGTCCGCCACAAAACACTGCCCTTCGCCGCGCTAGTAACCGGTATTAGTCCGCAGATAGTGACGCTATTACATCTGGTCTTCTTGATACGGGAATGGAGCAACACACCAACGGTTATGATTCAAGTTGTTCGCAAGTCTAATCGTCCGGGATCTAGAGGATGTAAGGTTTTCAGATCTGGTGACTGGACAAATGGTGGAGAAGGGTAAGCACGATCAACGCGGAGCGCTGGGATTGAATTGTCGTCACTTAGTCAACCGGTAGGAATATGGTCAATGAAACTTTATCAGATCGCAACCTTGAAGATGGCGTGTTGGGGTAATCAGCAACGCAGCTCGGCTTTCAAACCTTGCGCCCATTTTTCGTGGGATTTCTCCGGCTGCCGACTGAGATCGACTGAGATTAGGCGAAAGCCAGGGATTTTGAAGTAAATGTCAGCCAACACGGTAGTACATCAGATCTTCAGATGGGATGGGTCCGGTGGGCAGCTCCAAAAACCCAAGCATGATTCGAATGATACCTACAAGTTACTGAAAAACACAATGCTATTGAGATATGCGTGTCACAGTCTCTTTTATCATCATTTATTTGCTGGTCGTCCGGAGTTTCTGCGCTTTTCAGCTTCTGATCGCATTTGAATGTTGCCACCGGTCTGACCAGTGAACAAAGTGCAAAAAAGCACTGCCATAGATGGCAGTTCTGAGGCGGAGAAAAAGCATTGCTCAAGTCTGTGCCATCTCATTGTACATATGAAGGTCAGTGAGTTTACATAAAACAATATAAATATTATGTGGCCATGTGGCAAATGTTGACCGGCAGCGGTCACTGGTCACCGGTCACAGGTCAGGTACCGGTCACCGCTCGCACTGGTTGCAGGCTATTTTTTTGCTCCGGGATTAAAATGAGTACATAACGAGTCAACACTGCATTGTCTTGGCTGCTCAAAAGGCTTTACTTAAATATCGACCCGAATTGCGCCATGGTTGAAGAATCACGTCCAGCTTGCTTCGACGATGGTCAGTCCAATCGTCTCTTCCGTGTCTTTGCTCCTCGCCACCGTCGTTGCCACGTACTTTTTTAACCGTCATAGGCAACAACGAAAGTATGCACTCCTCCCCCCCGGACCCCCTGGTTCCCCGCATGGGCGCTAGTGCGTATTCCCTATACCTTTTCCTCGTCAGTGGTGCGCACAGAAATTGATTGCTGATGTTGTGACCCTGTCCAGCCCACCTCAACTGATTCAGTCGTGGATCGAACAATATGGTCCAATCATCTCCCTCAGGCAGGGTGATGATGTTCTTGTCATCATTGGCCGCCATAATGTAAGCCTTGCCGGCGCGCGTTATTCGTGGACTTTCCTTGTCTGACTGCCGTTAATACGACCCCATGTTTTCTTATTATCACCCTGATGACACCTCTAGGAGGCGACACAGCTCTTGGAAAAACAAGGCGCGTCCTTTGCGGACCGCCCGCACTCGGTAGCAGGGAGCGATATGCTCAGTCGGGGCATGCGGTTCATGATGCTTAGCACGTGCGATCGATTGCGACGGTGGCGAAAGTGAGCTCCCTCGTTTCTTGGCGCTGCCTTATTACTCCGTATAATACTGATTGTCATCGTTCCTGCGAACTTAGGGCGTCGCACACTCAGCTTCAACCCAAGGCGATTCCGGCCTATGACGTTGACCAGGTGGCGTTCGTGAAGAACATGGTGATCGATCTGTTGGATGACCCAGAGAGCCACCAGACGCATGTGAAACGGTGAGCCGGTCTTTATGCCAGACCAGAGAATGAACGAGCGGCTTGTTCTCATTCTCCTTTTTGTTGTTCAGTTTCACGGGGTCCATCACTCTACGCATCATTTATGGCAAGACAACGCCCGTTTCACTGACGGAGGATCCGCTCATGCTCCACATCAAACGCATGATTCCGATCGTGCATAAAGCTCTCATCCCAGGCGCCTACATGGTGGATCGTTTCCCGTTCTTGCAATATCTGCCATGGTACGGCCGACAACTGAGGAAATGGGGACAAGAAGAGTATAACATGTTGTCGTGGTACATGTCTCAGTATACGGTGAGTGTTCCTGATCTTAATCTCGGGGCCATACAAGAACGGTGGAGTTGACGCACCAATGATACGTGGTCGACGCAGAGCGGGCCGCATTCAGTTGCAAAGAATACCGTTGTGGAAACGGTCACCGAAGCGGAAAAGGCATTCTTTTTGGGATCATTGACCGGTGCTGCGTTTGACACGGTAAGCGTACCGTCTATACGTCTTTCTTTCTCTTACCTATTTCTACAGACACAGGTTGGGATCTCAGTTATCATGATCGCTGCTGCGTGCTTCCCCGACGCACAAGCAATCGTTCACGCTCAGTTGGATTCAGTCGTCGGTAGAGACGTGCGTGAGTAGCTTTGACGTTCGTCATACGCGAGTCTTGATGACGAACGAATTTTTATTTATTTGAACAGCACCTACGTTCGCAGATTGGTCGTCGCTCACCGAGCTGCAGGCTTTCATTCTTGAGGCTCTCCGGTGGAGACCTGTCAATCCGTTTGGTCAGCTTTTTGTTTGTTATGCTTAATCATGCATACTGAACATGATGTACGTTTTCCATAAATACAGGTGCACCTCGTCGGGTTTCCAAAGACGTCTATTGGGTACGTCCATTCTTCCATTCATTTCAGCATCATCCTGAGAAAGTGCCTTCAGAATGGTCACTGTATTCCTGCTGGGGCGACCGTGTTCGGAAACCACTGGTATGTGTCAAATCTGGAACGAGATTGCAGCAATGTGATTAAACAATGTGACCTTTCCTAGGTCCATCGGGCACGATCCTGACGTATTCCCTGCACCCGAGGAATTCAACCCGAAGCGGTGGATAGGACCTGACGGTAGCATTAACAACGATCTCAAAGCCTATTCTTTCGGGTTCGGACGACGCACGTGTGTTGGATCGAGCCTTGCTCTCCGGCAAGTCCATTTAATATTATTCCATTATTCACTCTCGTGGCTCACTGTCTATGGGTCCTGTTTTCAGGTCGCTCTATATTGCCGCGGCGACCGTCTTTTGGTCGTTCAAGATCGTCGAAGACCCCAAACGACCGATCGACACCATGGGGTTCACGCCTGGGATTGTCATGCATCTGAAGCCATTTAGTCTTTTGTTTGAGCCAAGGATGGACGTGGCGCATTTGCGTGAGATCATGGGATCTGGGAGGGCGGAATGAAACGCCAAAATTGACTATGATCAAGTTCACGTCGCAATGCGGATTTGTTATTGTAAGTAGCTTTTCAGTAGGTTTTTATTGCACCCTTATCAATAGATGAGGCGAGCACTTATTGTGTTTAAAAAATGACAAAGGCGAGGAGGACGACTAATCATGTTTATCAACAATCATAGAGTGGGGCAGCCCGACGGGCTGCGACAGTGACACTAAAACTACGGGTAAGACTCGGAGAGAAAGAGTCAGAGGGAGGGAGAAGGGAAAGAGAGAGAATCTGATGATAACAGAGGATTGGTGGACACCATCCCAGTTTGCCCCTACTAAGAGGATTAATCATGCCCAGCTGCCCCGACATCGTGATTTAGTGTGTAAGTGGACCCAGATCGTCCAATTCCAGACTGTGGAAGGTGTCAAGCGAGCTGGTGGTTAACCCAAGCTTTGGCTCGGATTGTACAGCGTAAAGGCTGAGCTGTCCACGTGAGTATACCAATACTCATCGGGTTTGACTTACATAGTCCACAGATGAATAACGATGGCAGCGTCAGCTGCAATAATCAATGATACCGTTGATCCACTCCAAGTAGAAGGAAGCCGCATCATCAAAGGTAAGCCGAGCCCCACGACGTTCTCCTTACCCAGTGATTTCCTTTTTACCCAGTGATTTCGATTCATGCTTGGAGCCGATGGACTCCGAGTCGCGCTCAATGCCCCTGCTTCGAAACCACGCATCGTTTTCTTTGTCTTATCATTTTCGTTCTCCTTCTCCGAGTCCTTGTCTTATTTTTCTCCCCGTCCGACTACTTATCTTCGGTAGGCGTAGCTGAATCAGAAGCAGGATATTGTCGAGTCGAGCCCAGATACCAATGCGGGGGATCGGACAGAGTGCATTTCCCTGAGAGAAACAGAACTTGCACTCGAACGGGGTGACTTACATTTGGCACAATCCTTTTTTTTTCCTGTCCTCCTGCATCCCATCCAATGCCATGCGCGACTTCACCTTCAGAAAAATCTCTCCGACGTAAGGGACCCACGTAAATCTATTACCTCCGTTGTTGACGGACGCAACTCTGCCACGTCTGACTACACCCAAAGAATTCTGTCCGCATGCTTTCACCGACGGCCCAAGGAAACAGAGCTTCGACTTCTTGGGAGCGAGATATATGTGGGAAGCCTCTCCGTTCCTGTGAGGATGGGAACAGGGGACGCCTCAACGGTGATCTGTGGCGTGGCATAGCTAGGTTCATTCTGCGAGTTGGTTTAGCGAGGAGTGGTAGTGGCCATGCGAATTGTCTGAATTCTTTGGTAGGCCCAGCAGCATGGGACCAGCTTGAGGATAATACGCAGGCGCAGGTTCGATAAGTCCCTGTGACCGAGCCGTTCACAACATGGCATCGCTACCGAAGAGGAGGACAAGGGCGGGCGTCCGGCGCATAGAGGCAGGGCGATTGACAGGCACACGAGGGCTCACGTATTCACGTGTCTGCATGCACGTTTATGCGCTCGCATGTATGTAAAACGCAACGCCGTGTGGATGTGCAGGAGGGAAATGGAGATGGCAAACGGAAACCGTGCGAGGGGCCTCCGTGAAATTGAGAGGGCTCCGCGCATCGTCCGCGCATTGTTGCGCATGTACTAGGGTGTGGTGGGATTGGGAGGGCGGCGAGTCGAGGACAAATGTCTGGAACATTACATAATGTATCTAAATCGGGAAGGCGTTGAGTTCAGCATTCAGCGTTTGAAAAAAAAAATGTTAACATCAATTGCCATGTACTGATCTGATATTTAAGTCTAGATAATGTTCTTTGTTTTTCCCTCTCGCTCTGGGTCCATTTGTGCGTCTAAACTTGGTAGTTTTATATAACGTAACTACCAGGCTACATTATGAACCCAAGTTCTCTCCATACCCCGAGTTCTGACAATCGACACACAAACGCACTGCCGAACGTAAGTCTTTCGCACGCGGTTCACGTCTAAAGTAGCATCCATGATCCAGCTATATCCTGAACATTGCTAATGCCGTTGTGTGTATAGCATTACAACGGTCGTACTTATTCATACGTGCTGTGTTTTGACAGGACGGTGATGTACGGGCACGCCGAGAACTTCTGGAAGTGTCACGTACTGCGCGTAGTGATCTCTTTAGATGCTGTCAGACGGGGAGTTGATTATGCAAAGTTAAGCTTGATGAAAAAGGAAAGGTGCTGTTTTATGATTATATTCTTCAATCAAATCGCGCATGCCAGTGCCCTATGATAGAGCGGTAACTTGAACGTAACTTGTATAAATGAGTCTGGCTCTTAAAGTTACCAGGTTACGCAGTGCAGAGCACCTTGAGGACGGCAGAGTGTCCCCCCCACCCCAAGAAAAAAACGGGAATAGAAACGAGGTACATAGAAGAGTCGCCGAATCGGAGAAAAGCAACCCGATCACAGCATCAATAAAGGAACTTTCTACAGTACAACAAACATACATAATCCGAATCACTGCCTCGTTGATCGACGTTGCACACAGTCGCTAAATTTTAGGTACGCTCTCTCGTCCTCTCTGGCGAGCTCGGTCCAGGTCGCTCCTGAGAGAGTTAACGACGGACGTGAGATATAACCGCGGCTGCCGTCGAGCAGCGCGTACTCCTGGTGTGCGTTGCTGACCACAATCTCGGTTATGGACGTGAGTTCCTCCTCGAGCCGCTTCCAGATCGTGGCCCACTTGCGGATGGGGGACGTTGTGCTGCGCGAGTAGCTCTGGCACGAGCGGATTTCCAGACGGCGCAAGCTCGCCTTGTGGTGCACGATGAATTCCTCGATGCCCTCGGCAGAGGGAACGGGGTCGAAGACAATGTTCTCGAGCACGAGCGACTCGAGCGCGGGGTAATCTAACCCCCCAAGCTTAGTGTTAAGGCTGTGGTACAGGCCCTGCAGGCTCCGCAGGGTGAGCGATCTCAAGTTGGCATTTGAGGGCGGGAGTAGTGAGCCGAGCGGGCCGTTGAGCGACTTCGAGCCCGACCAACCCACCAGCTCTGAGTTGGCGACAACCGAGACGGACAGGTGCTCCAAGGGCGAGTTCATCATGGACGAGACGAAATCGTAGCTAGCCGATGACATCAGGACGATGTTATTGAGTGTGAGTGAGCGGATGCGAGAATGTTCAGAAGACTCCATGATGGCAAAATAGACTGCATGCAAAACGGTGATTTGACGGTTCGTGAACCAAAATGGATGTTCCTGTACTTTTGAGCCGTCCTGGGAGAGGAACGAAGGCCAGAAGTTGAGGATCACGCGCTCGAGGTTGTTGAAACCAGAGAGTGAACAGAATGTCTCTGTGAGGGCCTCTTCGAGGTCTGCTATCTCCATGTTATCATGACACTCGCCTGTGGACAATATGAACTCAGGCTGCCTTGAAAAAAAGGAACCCCGCTCCGACATTTACTTACCTCGAGCACTAGATGGAGGGAGACCGAAGCGTACGTGATCGCATTGATCATAGACAATCTCGCGCACATAAGGAGCGAGAGAGGGAGAATCTAGGATGCTTCTACAATTCTGGGCACTTTGGACGCTATTGCGAATGTGTACTGTGCGGACCACATGTGGGGTCACAAGTTGGTGGCAAGCGGAGTTAACGGATCGCAGCGAGAGGAGATCAGACGTAGAGGCTATGTTCTCTACCACGGCATCCACGAGTTCGACTGGCAGATCCTTCATGGCGACGGTTTGAGGGAGACAGAGATAGTGAGCGCTCATGGAGGGAATCCTGGTGGGTGGGTTCTGCCTCGGGTTAATGAATCATGAATACTGGGAGGATAAATAAGCGAGCAACGTGAACATTATTGGCGTATCATACCGCTGGCAGTCAGCTCACGGAGCCACGTACTACTGCCCCCGGGCATCAGGGGGCGTGCGTAAGTGCATTTCAGCGTTTCGTGTAGAACGAGGTTAGCCGGATGCTACATAGACTGGTGACCAGTCACGTCCAAAAGAGGCAATGCTGAGGCGAAGCAAGCCGTCGCGTCTATCGACGGCTTGCTTCTATCGACGGCTTGCTTCGCCTCAGCATTG